>LJJS01000770.1:0-73791 GCA_001447215.1 Diaporthe aspalathi
AGGCGGTGCTGGCGGGCAACGGGGGCCGGAGGCTCGACGACGTCGAGTTCACGTTCCGCCGCGGCGGCGCGGCGAGGACGCTGGGCGAGGCGACGCTGCGGAACCGCGTCAAGAGCCATCCTGATGTCGGGGAGAGGTGGTACCCGGACATACTGGCGCAGATCAAGCAGGAGGAGGAGGCGCGGGCGAGGGCGGGCGGGCGGCCACCGCCGCCGTCGGCGCCCGCGGCGGTGGAGGCCAAGACTGTGACGGCGCGGTAGGTTTTTGGGGGTTGTAGGTTAGGCTATACAGTTCATGGCACCGCACAGAAGGTTGGCACGCAGACGTAGAGCAGATAAATGGCCCCGGATATTGTGCATATGCGGTTTTTTGATTGTTTGTTTCCCATCCGGCATTGCCCAAAAAAAAAAAGATCAAACAGTGGTATATGCGCCTTCGCTCATGCTCGTAACTCCGTCATAGGAAAGAAGCCTCTCGGCCCGTTCCCTCGCCATCAGACCCCACACCACATCTCACCACGGCTGGCTTGGATCGGAGAGGAAATGCCTAGGCGGCGACGTGCTCGGGGAAGCACTCCTCTATGGTCTTGCTGTGTTTGTTTTCGGCGTGCTCTTTCAGGCTGTTGTGACGATATGGTTCGTCAAGTCAGTCACACGGGTTCGGTTGTTCATCATTTGGGGAGCGGAAGGCGAGGGGGTGACCGTTGAAGGGGGGGGGTGGTTTCGCGTACGCAGGGCCACGAGTGGTCTTGAGGAAGGTGCCGAAGCAGACCTTGCACTTGATGTCCTTGGCCGACTCGTTGACCTTGAGCTGGGACTTTGCCTCCTTGCCGGCGTTCTTTGCGTTGCGCTCCCGCTTCTGCGCAGACTTGGCTCCCTGTGTTTGGTGAAAACAGCGGTCAGCAAATAGGTACAGGGTGTAATCGGGTGATCCGGCGACTTGAGGGTGTGAAGAAGGGGGACTTGCGTTGCCGCCACCCATTGTGAGGAGTGTTTTGGGGGGTTGTTTGGTGGTTGTGAGTTGTCGCGGATTGGCGGTATGCTTCGTTGGACCGTGGGGAGATGATTGTCTGGCTGTCGATGGGCAGTTGTAAAAAGGACACGGGTACGAGGTAAGGCTGAGACGGGCGGAAGAAGAGAAAATCTTGGGGGTCCCCCAGCGGGAAAGGGAGACAAGACCACCTGCAGTGAGTGGACTAGACTTTTTGTCAGGCAGAATTCTAGAAGCCCCGTGGCCGGGGGAGCCTTGGGCATTCACCGGACAGTGGACACTGGCTGGGTTGGACGGAAGCCACCTCCCCCCCCAAGAACCCCCCACACCCTGGTTGAATCGCACAAGTCTCGACCCTGTCCAGGGTTATAAGCTGGAGTCTGGAAGAATGGGAAGACCCCGAGAGGGGGGTGCACGGACCACAGCCTAATACCCTGGGCCTTGTTCTGGGCCGGCTGTTTTGGTCCGGAAAGTCGCAGCCAAGGGTCCACACACTCTGTGGCTGTTTGGGTTGGCGGAAGGAGCCTCCAAGTGCCCAGAAAGGAAGGGTGGTGTGTTTGTGTGGTTCTGGAGGAGGTGGTGGCTCGGGTGATCGACAGCCATCTCAACATCGACCTCACCATCGATCTCAACCTCAACCTGACTGGAATTCCCAAACGCGATTGACAATTGACGACAGCGGAGGAGGTGTTGGTGAACCAGAAGCCATCGTCGCCACGGCCAACCGCCCTCATACGAGACACACATCACTCCCAGGTCTCTGCCCACTTGATTTGTCAGGAACAAGCATAGTACTCCGTACAGTGCAGGCCTCAACCCTCTCCCACCATCCACAAACCAGCCAGACAAGAACGGCCAGGAGGTCGGATATACCTCCTCCAGCACCACACTCATCAATTGATTGAGTGCTCCTCTCCTCTGCTGCTGGATAATCTCGTCGCGCGCGGACCGCCGTGCCGCCCACTTCTCCAGCACACGCACCTTTTCCTGCTGCCACTTTGCTGGCCTGCTGCAGGCTTTCTGGTAATTCGCCGAGGCCGTGCTTATCACGCGCATTGCCGTGCCGTGCATTGCCGTGCAGTGCTCTGCTGCGCACTGCAGCGCGGCTGGTGTGCGACAGTTCCGCCGTTCCGCCGTGGCCAGAGCTGCCACAACGTGCTGCCAGACCGACGTGTCGTTGAGGGCCGGTTGCCAGCCCTCAGCCCGCCTCGCCCGTGGCCAACAATACCGGGCAAGATATGGTGGACACCCCTATCCCCAGCCCAGGGGCCATCACCTTGAGGCAATTCAGTGATGCCCTCGCTGAGTATGACCCGCGCATCGAGGCCGTATCTGCCTCCAAAGGGGGTAAGAAGATCCCTCGGCGTCCTCCCCCCCTCCTCTTTCTCCGATGTTGGGACCTGCGGGCTGATGCGCCCACAGCCAAACCCGGCCAGAAGACTCTTGCAGAGCTAGACCGTTACCGTTACGTCGAGGCCCCTGCCCTGTTCGCCGCCACTGGTTCGAGCAGGTCGATGCAGCTTGCAGATGTGCAAACCTTAGTCGAGTGGAAGCTGTGCGTTTCACCTGCCTAATCCTCGCGTCCCCTCGAGCCTATTCTTCTTTGGTCGACCCACCGTCCAACTTCCCCTCGGCTCTGGCCAGTAGTGGGGGGGAGTCCCGACTGATCTGGACAAATATTGGGCCTGCCATCTGACCTGTCAATAGCAAACATGGGACATTCCGCCCGACTCTCATGAAGCTCGTGTCCTCAAATGAGCAGTCCTTTGTGAGAGACACCGTCACAAGCGCCCTGGACATTTACAGCAAGACCGCCGATGCATATGCAGCCATCGACAAACTGACAAAGCTCAAGGGGATCGGTCCGGCCACCGCATCGTTGCTTCTGGCTGTCCACGACCCTCAGAATATAGTCTTCTTCGCGGACGAGGCCTTCTACTGGCTGTGCAACCATGGGAAGAAGGGCCAAATTAAGTACAATGCCAAGGAGTACCGGGAGCTCCACGAGAACTCCCAGGAGCTGGCCAAGCGCCTTGGTGTCAAGGCCATAGACGTGGAACGGGTGGCCTATGTCCTCTTGAACGACCTCGGTTCGAGCCCTCCAGACAAGCCACCAGCAAATACTCCGAAAAACGCAGCGGCGGCCGCCGAAAAGACCACGTCGGCGACCACCAAGAGGAGGCAGGAGGGTGCCATTGAAGCCTCTCCTGCACCGCGTCGATCAAAGCGGAGAAAGCAAGCCTGATGGGCGAGTCCAAGGGCTCAGCAGGGCTCAACAGCTGCTCCGTGTATCTCGGCCTGAGCCCGCGCCGTAGTACCAGTCGTCCTGGAATGGGATCACCCGCATGTCAGTCTTCGAGAGCCGTGGGGCGCCACTCGGTCCCTGGTGTACTGTACTCGTCAACCTTTAGGGTGTTGTCTGCGACGCTTCTCATTCGGCTGAGCTCCTGGCAGGGTACCTAGGTAGATTCCCCTCACACTCGGCTGCGGCTTCCGGCTGAGCAGGCGACTGCTGTCCTGCAGACGAAAATATTGTCTCAAGGACCGACGACTACGAGCACAACAGAGAGCTTCGATGGGATGACACAACATGACGCCCCAGACGGGGTCTTCTTATCTAATCCGATACCCCGACTGCCATACACACCTGCTGCGGGTCAAGGATTTTGGTTGTGGTCCGAGCCTATACCGAGTCTGCCAGGCCCCGATCGGCCAAGGCGCTCCTTCACCGGCTCCCGTCAGAACCTTGTGAGCCGCTGCGGATCATTAGCCCTCCTATCTTGGTAACGCGTGCATCAATCACGGGAAGCAGGGCGATACTTGATTACTCTGCCGAATTACCCAACAATGACAACATTCACCCGTGGGGACATGATGCTGTATCACAGATTGGGCTTGGCTACGCTGGATTGGGTTGAACATGCATGAGACGAGCATCGCAGCCCGAGTTTTGACCTCCATCAGGGGGCCGGCCGATCGCAATTGTTTCCGACCCCAGGGACTCCTCTTTCCACCGTTGTGAATGCGGAGGTACTGGAATCTGTCCGTCGCGCCTTCTGCCTGCTGTGCCTCGAATGTACAGCTGGACAGATAGGCCGTGTCGCCGGAGAAACCAATATCCAGCAAGACCCTACGTCAGGATCACTTGCCTTGTTGGTTCTAGGATTGGAGCGCTACAGCTTCGGATCCGATGCAATCTAACCCGAAACTCAAGTTGCCGATCAGACAAAGACCCACTTCGAGGGCTTGTCACCGTCGATAGCCTTCAATAGAGCCCTATCTTGAGTATAGTTGCCAGAAGAGGTTTCATCAGGAACAGCCCGAGACCTAACAGAGCATTCCGCCATTCCCGGGCTGCCTCCGCGGCAGGTTACAACGCCTGCTACAAACTCCGGCCTCTAGATTTATTGATTGGCTGCTCATATGCCAAAGCCGCTCGCTCGCTCGCGGCTCAATGTATTAGTTTATTTCAACCTTCGCGGGGCCAGCTAGTTCACGGTCTTGGCAATGCCACCGCCACAGAACACCCGCAGCCTTGTATCTGCAACATGGTCGTGGCTCGCCCAAAGCACCACGTCGCTGCCTTTATCGCTAGACGCTGGCCGGGTACGGTACACGCATGTGATGCTCGCTGGGCTCTTCCCGAAGCTCGAGCACCAAAGCACTCCTCCAGATCGGGAGAGGCCAGTCTTCGTCGTCCGAGTTCTTCTGGTCCTCGTGAAAAAACGAGGGAGTGCCTCGACTGGTTTTCCCGCTGTTTTCCATCATCCTACCACTCTGCCCTACTAATGTGGTTGGTTGTAACCGAGGGTCGATCGACATGTAAACGGTGACTCCTCCTGGCATTCAACGATGGACCCGGATTGTAGAGCGTGGTAGCACAATCGGGTACCGAAAGTGATCGATCCGTTGGCTTCAACAAGCTAAGGTGAGTTGGTTGCAGCAGGGATGGGGCCGAGAGTTTAAGCATGTTCTGGCTAAAATCACTCGCACTCATGTGCAACATAAATCTTCAGCGGCTCAGGGACCGATGAGACGTCAGCAATGCGCCAACGCAACACGTTTATTGTGATGAGGTCCAGTCTGGTCGAGAAACCCAGCCCTACGCGATGGGGGGGATTCGAATTCTCCCATTGGTCACATGGCGATGCGACATGGAGAGAGCTCGCGTTCGGCGTTGCGGCCCGCGTCGCGGCTACCAGAGTCTGGCTCCAGACGTTGTGCGACTCCCTCTTCCTTCCAAGATCTACCTCTCTCGCGCAAATGAGGCCCCAGTTTTATACTGACCGGTGTAGAGTTTGACGCCAGGCTTCACATGCTTGCAGGCCACGGCTTCACAAAATGCATGCAAGCAGCTATCAATATTTCCCCTCAACTGCTCGTGTCTGCACTCCTTGCATGCATGCCCCAGCCCGTCTTCGAGGCACAATGCCGGGGGGCCGCACCCGTATAAAGAATGCCCGTCTTCTTCGAATAAGAGATTCGTAGCAGGTGCCCCCTTATCAATATTGATACCGGGATCTCACCTTGTGACACTTCTTACCAATGTCTCAAAGCATGGCAGTAAAGTCGTCCACACCCTCACACACCCTCACGAATCTCAGGGAGGCGCCTTATAAAAGAATCAGAGGCATATCAATGTCTCCTCAGGACGGCATTCCGTCTCTTCCTAAGCGGTTCGCAAAGGTCAAGACTGATCTGGTGTCAGGCCGTGAGACAGCGATCGCGGAGTCTTGGAGCCGTCTCCTTAAGCAACTTCGACAAGAGGTAGCATCAATCGCCGAAGCCAAATCCACGGTCATACCCATCATCGACTTTCACGATCTCGAAGACCCTGTCTCCAAGGATGCCTTCTTGGACGAGATGAAAATCCGAGGCGCAGGAGTGATCCGGAACGTCATTCCTGAAGGCGAGGCACGGGCTATGAAGAAAGATCTTGACACATACATGGCCGATAACCCACACACCAGAGCATCGTCGCGGAGTGGCTCTCAAATGTACGAGCTGTATTGGAGCCTTGCACAGCTCCAGGCTCGCGCACATCCAAATATGCTCAAGGCACAGATGTTTGCCATGAACGGCTGTTGGCACCACTCCACACAAGCTGCTACCTCATCGAGCGGTGACATTGCCGACAACCAGGTGGACTCGCGGACACGCATCACGACAAATTTCCCAGTGACCTACGCCGACCGCGTGCTAATCTCCCACCGAGGTCGACGTTCCTGCGAGACACCCAAAGTCCAGCCTACCTTGCCTGCCAATGCCCAAGTCGACGGCGGCAGTGTCGAACGGTGGGAAGCAGACGGGTATGGCGGCCGCTCTCCGAGGGGGACATACCGCGAGATCTTCATGGGAAATTGGGAGCAATGGGACCCATGGGACAGCAGCTTAAGGCTGAATACCACCAGCGACCTGTACAATGGGGCCAGCAACTGCAGTGTCTTCCGAATGTTCCAGGGCGTCTTGTCCCTGAGCACCGGTGATCGTCATCAAGACTCGTCGTCGTCGCCGCTGCTGCCGCCACAACCACTAATGGCCATCTGCGCGCTGCCAGTGAGACTGGTCACGGCTTACTGGCTCCTGCGGCCCTTCTTCTCGC
Organism: Diaporthe aspalathi; assembly: GCA_001447215.1. Taxonomy (NCBI): domain Eukaryota; kingdom Fungi; phylum Ascomycota; class Sordariomycetes; order Diaporthales; family Diaporthaceae; genus Diaporthe; species Diaporthe aspalathi. The sequence continues at coordinate 6,593 of LJJS01000770.1, forward strand.
CCAGGAAGCCCTGGGGCGGCAATGCCCAGCTCGCGGCGGACTTCCTCGACCCTTCCAACTGGGACCTCTCCTCCTCGCAGACCCCGGCCCTCCACGGCGCACAGCCGTGCCGCTCGCAGGAGCTCAACGCGCTGCTCCACCCGCACCTCTTCCTCGACCGGACGCTCGTCCCGGTGCCGCCGCTGCGGCCGGGCGACTACGTCCTGTTCCACCCGGATGTGGCCTACACCATGAACCCATCGCTGCCGACCTCGGCGCCCACGGCGGAGCACACCCCGCCGCCGACCCCGGAGAGGTCGAGGAGGGCGTCGCCGTCTCCCTCACGGTCACACCCGCCCTCGTCACCCACGCTATCAACCAAGTCGTCGTCGTCGTCGTCGTCGTCCTCTTCATCATCGTCGTCGTCGTCGTCAACAACAGCAACGGCGACAACCCTCCTCTACATCCCCGCCTGCCCCCTGACGCAGACCAACGCCCTCTTCCTCGCCCGGCAGCGCAGGGCGTTCCTCCTGGGGTTCCCGGGGCCGGACTTTGCCGGCCCCGGCGGCAACGTCGCCGGCGAGAGCTTCCACATGGGCCGCCCCGGCGTCCAGGAGGTCAACGAGGCCGGCGGCGAGCCCGCGCTGCGGGCGTCGGGCATGCTCGCGTGGGACGGGGACGACGCCCCTGGCGGGGAGGCGGAGCGGGCGGTCCTTGCCGCCGCCAACGGGATACTGTTCCCGGACAGCTTTGGCGGCAGTTGATTGTGTGCCTGTGTGATATTACACAGTCTCGGTGATGGAAGTTTGTAGGTTGGGGGAAAGAGGTGGGGGGGGGGGCCTTTGAGTGACTGGGTCTCTTTTGGTTTTTCTTTTTTTTTTCTCATTCCTGTTCGGTGCTAGTTGGCGTTCTGTCCCTTCTGCGTAATGATGTTGTTTGCTTTGCCTCCTCCGACAAGACTGATCGAGGGCCTGGGATGAAAACAAACCACCTGTATTGTACTCTTTCCCGGAGGGGGAATGGGGAAGGGTGGGGTGGAGAGGCGGAGGCAGGAGGCAGGAGAATGAGTGGACAATTGTGATGGATGGATTGATGGGTGCGGGAGGTACCATGTATTTCACATCACATGATTATGACTTGACGTACACACTTGAGAGCTCCCCGCCCGACCTTGTCTTAGATTTGTGTTTATGTGCTGTGGCCGTCCGAGCCCTGACGGCGGCAGATCGACGTCCTTTGGTGTCCCCCAACCCCCTCCTCAACCGGGTATCGACGAAGACCGCTTTCCTAGTTCCCTCCAGCTACCCTCACTCCCACTCCCACCACCCTCCGCCCCGGCCCTGGCCCTCAAATATGTCTCCCTTCCTGCCCTGCGGCTTTTGTCCGTCTTCCCTTTTCACCCATTCGAGAGGGGGGAACGGCCACAGGTGTCCGTCCTGAAACAGTCCGTCTCCAGCAGCCGAGCCACAGCGGAGGGCCTTCCTGCTCGTCCTCCGCCTCGGGCCCAAAAGTACTAGCAAGCTCCCGCCCGCCGTCGGTCCTTACGCCGATGGTGGTCCCGTCGGCAAGTGGGGCGGCCAACGGCGGGCTTGGCGGATCCTCCTGCCCCCTGGTAGCGCAGGGAGCATGGGACGGACGTCCTCTCCTTCCCATCCCCGGCCACGGCGGAGGTGGTTTCCGGGGGGGGGGGTTGTGAGCCGCCTCCTGCTGACCCATGGCCATTCGTTCCCCCCTGCTAGCGGCCGTCTCCCTCCACCTTTACAGAGCTGGGATCCATCGATCAGCGTTGCGATATCCCCAGGTGAGAGCGGATTCCTGCCCCCCCCCCTTGGCTTATTTATTTGGCGTTCACTCTGGGCCCCCGCGCTCCTCATGGTGACGTGGGTTTCTGCGCGAACAGCCCCACGACCTTGTAGAACGTGTCCTCGATGGGGGGCATGGCAAAGGCCGGGGAGGCGTCGAAGATCTCGGCGAGCCGCTGCGGCGCGACGACGGCGGCGTGGGAGTCGTCCTCGTCCTCATCCTCGTCGACGTCCATGGCCTCTTCGCCTTCGCTGGCGTTCTCTTCTTCGTCGCCGTTGGCGCCGTTAAGGAGGACTGCCTTCCTGGCGGCGGCGGCGGCGGCGGAGGGCTCTTCCTCGTCCGGAGGGATGTCGTCGAGCTTGAGCTCCGAGAGCGGGCGCGCGATGTTGCTCGAGTCGGCGCCCTCGGTGATGGGCCAGATCTGGGCGGCCGAGTCGACGGCGACGAAGCCGCCGGCGGGCCCCGGGGAGGCGAGGAGCGAGGTGACGAGGTGGGGCAGCCTGCGCATGAGCAGGGGCTCGCTCTCGGCGGGCGAGAAGACGGCCACCTCGGAGACGGCGCCGCGCGAGAGCCTGCCGTTGGACCCCTTGAGGAAGGGCACGGCGATGGCGAACGTCCGCGAGGCGCGGTCGACGGCGAGGTGCGTCTGGCGCGCGGCGGCGTCGGCCCGCTCGCCGAGGTTGACGCCGTAGCGGAGCTCGTCGGCCACGAGGTCGTAGACGGCGAGGTCCTGCGACAGGACGACCAGGCTGGAGCTCAGGAGCTGCAGCGAGCGGACGGCGCCCCTGCACATGTCGTGGAGCGTGTTGCGGACCTCGCCCGACTCCATGTCGATGATGTAGATGACGACCTCGTTGTAGTGGCCGTAGGCGACAAACAGGATCGAGCCGTCCTCGGAGTACGTCAGGGACCCGCTCTTCTTGTACGTCGCCCGGCCGCCCAGGGGCAGCAGCTCGTCCTGGGACTTGATGCTCTCGCCGAGGGCGATCGTGCGCACGCAGGACCAGCTGACCAGTGCCTGGCCGTTGGGGGCAGTGGTCGCGAGGCCGTCGCGCTCGCGGAGTTGGGGTGCCCATATCCGCACGATCCCGTCGTCGCCGACCGTCGCGAACTTGTTGGACACGTTGTCTGCAGCAATGTCGAAGACGTCTCCCGAATCCGCGGTCGTGTGGGGACCGTTGATCCTGCTCGACAGCTCCATGGTCGTGCCGTCCTCTTTTGTCTCCCAGAACTTCAGGTAGACCTCCCGCCGCTCGCGGGAGTACTCGAGGGCCGCGGCACTCGAGCCCTCGGTGAGCGCGGTGGTGTCTCGCTCCGGTGGCTCCCATTCGTCGACCGTGGCAAGCCATTTCCCGTCATATGAGAATGCGAGCTGGCACGCCCGCGGCTCGACTATTGGGTATCCGCTAGGGGTTATGTACAGCTCTGTGGTATTTGTCCGCGTGAGTGGTTTTTTGAATATGCTTTGGAACGAGCCAAGATCGAACCGTTGCAGGAAAGGGGTGACGGGAAGAGGTCCGGTGCGGCTGGCCTGTTGGCTGGTCCCGACACAGATGAGCAGTTGCGACGGGTCCCTGGGATCAATGGCTGCGGCCAGCGGTGCGTTGATTTCTTTGAGGCCCTCGAAAACTCTGCGCACGAGAGCATCCTTGGGCTTCTGAACATCAAACACCAGGGACTGGAGCCCGGAGACATAAGTCGTCGGTTTCATTTCGGCCGTGGAGAGGACCATTGTCGAGTTGTCATCCATGTGAACAGCATAAGAGGAGCCTGCAGCAGACACGACAATGTTTTCGATGCTCGCTGCCAGGTGAGGAAGGAAATCAAGCTTGCCGGTGTCCAGTTGCCACAGGACGAGCACAGACTCTGAGCCTCCAGATATCAGATAGTTACCTGTGTAGTAGAGTTAGCAAGCGCAGCTGGAACTGATGGAGCTCACTAAACCTACCGTCAGGGGACCAAGCAACACTATGGACTGCCCGTCGGTGCCAGTGCTTCACATTTGGTACGTCAAGCCCTTTTTGCGATATGGTCCGTAATTGCGAGAGAAGGTCCGAGTATACGTAGATGGCTCCACGCAAGCCTCCCACAGCAATATCGAGCGCGTGGTCGTTCGGGTCCTGCGAGGCCTTCTTTTTGGAACTTGATCTTCTTGGTGAGAGCCTTACGCTCACGCACGAGACCTCGTCGGGCGTGTCGAAAGAATGGAAGTCGTAAGCCAGGCCCTCGACGCTGCCGGCACTCCTCTGCTGCAAAGCTCCCACCAACAGCGTGTCCCCTGACGCAGCGGTGAGAATGCTGCCCGCGTCCGTGGTCCGCAAAACGCCGAACCTTCCCGACTGGTTTTGCAACACCTGGCTCGTAGGATGCGCCAGGTCTGAAGGGTCGTAGGCGACGATTCTGTGGTTGCTCTTGAGGCTCTCTGAGACGAAAAGGATATCGGAAGGCTTCTTGTTAATGATGATCGCAGAGACGCTCATGTCATGTATGACACCGGCGCCGGTGCGAAGACAGTCCTCGGTGCCGGATCCTGTCCTCCAATTTACCCGCCATACCCTGCCGTCGGAAGACGCAAGCCATACCAGGTCCGGTGTGACCGGGGAGAGGGCAGCAGCCACGAGGTAGGGTGCGCTGTTGTTTGCGCCAACCAGGGGCAGTGCGATCCGGCGAACGAGGAGGGAGTCGGCGACGGAGTAGACTTGGAGGGAGGTGTGGTAGGTGACGAGAAGGAATCTATGACCGTCAGCTCGTCTGAAGTCGGCAGTTCGACGGTCTCGGACGGGGGCGGGCTCACTTTTCATCGGCGCTGAAGATGGGATCTACATCAGACATTCTGCCGCCCATTGGCTCCGTGATCCTCCATTTCTGCAGGGCCTTGGATCCGTTGCTCTCGCCGTTCGGCTGGGACCGTGGCTTGTGCTTGGAGAACAGGTCGTTAAAGGCCGAATCGCCGTCTGAGACGTGCTGCTCCTCTGCTGCGGACGTCGCTGGTTTCCTCTTGGGCGCTGCGTGGGGGGTGCCGTCCTGACCGTCCTCCTGCTGCTGCTTTTGCCTCCTCTTCTTCTTGTGCGAGGGATCCTCCTGGTCCAATTTTTCTCTTTTCCGCTTGTCTACACCCTTGCTGGACTGTGGCTTTGAGGAAGCCATGGCGGACTGAGTCGAGATATTATCGTGCTGGGTTTGAGCAGCAGCAGCAAGGTCGGTCGAGCATATGGGCGAGGGCGAGCATGGGCGTTATGCAAAAACTCAGGTACAAGGGTTCGCTCTGCTGAAAAATATCACGATAAGAGGGTGCGATAAGAAAAAGTATAGTGGGACCAGCCTCTCTAGCCTCTCCCGCCTCTCCCGGCCGCTTTGAAGAATTACACTCCTTTGGAACCGTTTTACGCCCTACGCCTCGCCTCAACTCTACCTCCCGCTTCCCGACGTCGATCTATCAAATCAAAACCACATCGCTGGTGGTTTCGGCCTGCATCGCGAACAACCGAGTCCACATATTGATCACCGCGCGCGGCCGTCAAGATGATTATTCCCATCCGCTGCTTCTCCTGCGGAAAGGTTCGCCAGCACGTGCCAACCCGACAGGCACCAGGACAGAATGGCTGACTGCATCGCAGGTGACGGGAGACCTCTGGGAGCGCTACCTGGCACTGATTGACCAGAACGTCCCCGATGGGTAAGATGATCGATCCCACGATGCGACAATGTTAGGTCTAGATGATACGGCTACGCTGACACGATGCGATGCGACCCGACAGAGATGCCATGGACCAGCTCGGCTGCAAGCGATACTGCTGCCGCCGTATGATCATGACCCACGTCGACCTGATCGAGAAGCTGCTCAAGTATGTCACAGCAGGCCTATGGAGATCCAAACCACGAGGCCGACTGCTGGCAGTCGCCTGCATGGGACGTTTTGGGAGCAAACGACTGACCGCTTGCAGGTACACGCCCGACGGACGCGAGGTCAAGAAGAGCAGCCTGGCCCACGACAACCCTCAATAAAGTTGGAGCATGATGTGCAGAGCAAAAGATTTCACTGCGCGGCGTTCTGGCAATACGGCGGGTTCAAGAGGGTTTCACGTATTCGAGGCATACTCCATGCGACAGCGACAACCAGGGAAAGAAAGCACGAGAGATTCAGCCTGCGCGGCGGCAAAGTGGCGTATTGCAATGAAGCAGGACGACCAGGGCCGCGACAACGGCGGCAGATGCTTTTGTTGGACTTGGGCTTCGCTTGCACCCCGGAAGGAGGCGTGGCTGTAAAGTGTCAGGCCAGACTGGACGGACCGGAATCGCCACAAGAGACAAGGGTCACGCGCTGGATGGACTACGCAGAGGCCGCTGTCCGATGATATCAGGCCTGGGGGGCGCGCGAGAGCGAGAGAGAGCGTGGGCGCATTTGTTCGGCGTTTATAATAGACACTGGTAACACAAGAGAATTGCCTAGCGGGCCTCACCCGTGGTCTTGCTCCGCGCTGCCCCTGCATGTGGCCAGCTTCGTGGCCATGCCCTTGGCCACAAGATTGGGACAACAGACGCGGATCTGTGTGCAGGGCGTGTCGGACGAATACTCTGCTGGCCTAACAGCCTTTTGTCGCGCTGTCAATTATATGCAGGGCGTATCTGTTACTCATGCAAAATTAAGCCCGAGACTGCTTGCAGCACCCGCGTCGTAAGATCAACGTTCGACGCGTCTCTGTCAATTCAGGGAGGCCTGCAGCCCCCCTTCCCAGCGGCAAAAGGTGCAGCCAAATTGGGACCACGACTGCTTGCCCTCGTGTGGGATGACTGGATACGGAGGGTAATGACGGAAGCTGGCTGTGTTGCTGGCGCGCGAGGTTAGACTGGAAGACTGGGCAGTCGAGCCTCGGCAAAGGATCCCCGGCCATCAAAAAGGAGATGTTGGCCGCATCAGGAATGTCCCGATGCAAACGCGAGCGACCAGCCCCAACGTGCAGCGAAGTTGTTCCACGCGCTCGACATCGCATGCTCGTGTGCGGCGCAGGCGCAGAGTCGAGTCGAGTCGGAGGCTACGCTGCAATTGGATTTCATGCAGGCAGATCTGGATTTTGTTCAGGCGTATCCTCGCTCGCTCACCTGCGTTTTGCTAGCGACCTAAGTTAGTTGTTCGCACACACGCTTCAAGAGTTCTCGTAGGGCGACCAAACAGATGGCAGGATGGCAGAATGGCAAGGTGACGACGGGGTGATGGCAGCATGTCCGGAGCAAAGTGTCAGACGGCAATGTCAGATTTGCCGGTGTGCCTGAGGGCAGGTCATCTCTGCAAGCTCACTCGTCCAGGCCAAAAAGTGTGTCTGGTGTCAACGGTAGGGATCAGAGCTCATGGGCTGCACTAGAAGGAAAAGGCCCCACAGGCAACTCCTTGGCTCCTTCCCCGGAGGCCTGGCTCTGGGCTCTGGCTCTGTGCTTGGGTGCTTGGGTGCTTGGGTGCTTGGGAGCGGCCGTCCAGTCGCCCTATCGTCCACAGTCCACCACCACCACCAACAACAACGACACAGATGAATTCATCCACTCTCAATTAATCCCAACCCCAGCCCACCAAACAACCCCCGTCCTGACCCAGGTCGTCTGCTCATCAGCTTACCACAAAGGGAAAATAGAGTGGGCATATGTACTGCTGCCCTTCTTTTTTACCATTTGACCGTCATCGTCCCATCACTTTCCTGTCCTGTCCCCTCCTCTCCCGTCAAGCCGTCAATCGATCAACAGAGAGACAGTCTCAGTCATAACCCCTTGACACGCACACGCAGTGGGGTGATCTGCCTCGACGACCCCAGGATGACCACTTCAAGGCCCCAAATATAGCTGTGCGCTAAACTCAGAATGATGCAGTTCCCAGGCCACCGGGTGCGCAGGATGATCAGTTAAATCAACCGAGCACCACCACACCAGCAACGGTCGATCCACTGAGGGAGGGGCCGGCTTTTAGATCGCACTCAGAAATTGGCCCGGACTATAGCCTTTTATCGCCTCTCGCCTCTCCGTGCTGCTGAAGCCTGGCAGGGCAGGGCAGGGCGAACAAACAGGCAGACAAGTGACCACGGATGCGTGACTGGGATGGGAGAACGGACCGATACATATAGTACTTCGGAAGAGGCTCAAATACGCCCGTCATTACGTATCACCATTGATGGTCGTGGCCAAGGCAGTGGCAGCCACCCCTTTCGGGACTTTTTTTGGTCTTCAACCAACACCCACATCGTCAGCGTTGTACACTCCGGGGTCTTGTGCCACCCGGTGGCGCCCAACATGCTCCGGAACACAGAACACATTCAGCCTCGTCGGCCCACGCTCAGAGGCCGTCATCCCCGGCACGAGCTGGACTCGACTCGAGCGGCCACCCGACACGATGTGCCGGACCGTCCCCTGCCCCCTTCATTCCGTGACACATGGCACGCATGGCACACACGCAGTCTAGCTCCTGACGAGAAAGAATCAACCACGTACCGCACCCAGCCTGCCAGCCTGCCCGGCAGCCAACCAGCTGGTTCTTGCGGGCGTCTGTAGCCCCAACATCCCAAGCTCCATTGGCTCACAGGCAAAGATAGGGCCGTCTCCCGGTCCGGCATGCTCCACCTCCCTGCGTGCTACCCGACCGGCTGGGACCTTCGCACCGAGGCAGAGACGGTGATGGTTCGGCCTGGGGGGCTTTTGGGTTCTCAGGAAGAACGTTCCGGTGCCCATCTGAACCACGAGTGCACCATGCTATCGACAGGGGTGGCCCAGGGACTCAGGATGTGACTTGCTGGATGAAGCGAGCCATCCAGGCTAACCACTACCTCTAAGCGCCGACGCCTGTCGCTTCATGCAGCTCATCAGTGGTTAGACAAGCTTGGGCACCCACCACATCGGCACATTGCCGGCCTCCTACTGGCTGCGCCGCCCTCCAGAGGAGCTCGCCGCGGGAGGGCCACCGAAACCGACGACGCCCACCTGCAGGCTGAAGTGGTCAATTCCCACATTAAACCCATCGCTAGCTAGTCTACCACAACACTACTCACTGTAGCACCGCACCGCACCGCATCGCGATTGAACTGCCTCGTTGCAGCGGCTGTCATTGCGCCAGTCTGAGGCCGTAGCCGACTAAACCTCTCTCCCACTTCCATCCCCCCCTGGCGATATCCGACAAGGAAGAAGTTTGCTTATGATGCCGCAAACCAGCCGTAGGATTCAGGCCGCTCTGGAAACATCGCGCCACAGTCCAGCCTGTTTGTTACAAGCTCGCCGTTAACTTTTGTGGCTCACTCTCCTGCCACCCATCGTTGATCCCCCTCATACCGTCGCGAGAGAGCTGAGCTCTGAGCGAAGCTGCGGTCCCCCGCGTGTGCCTTGAGCTCACCTTGGGCGAATCACGTTCGCAGCACCGACGAGGCTCTGAGCACCTCCCACTGGTCAAGACTCGATTAACCGATCCTCTGGCAGGATACCCACGCATACTGACTGCAGATACTCGCGCAAACCTAATCCCAGAACGCCCAGGCGCATGTCACGGAGATTATACGTCTCTCTTGCGGCAGCCACCGCCGGCCACTTTTGCTTGCACAGGATTGTCGCAACGACGCCATCTCCAGTCCACCCTTTCTACCCTTTTACTTGTCCAGCCTTCCGCCCCTTCGTGCGAGCGAGCCTACAGTCTCGGCCACTCAACTTGAAGCGAGGCCCGACAGTACGGAGCCAGGCCCCGGATAAGATACGCCCCTTCCACCCGGCGCAGATCTCTGCGAGTCCGGTTACTTCGTCCATTGCTGCTCTTCCAAATCTTCTCGAGGTCCTGTCGCCAGTACTTTTCGGCACACCAGCCCGTCCCCAAGCCGCGCTTGACTTGTCTACCCCGTGGCCTGCTGCTCTTGGAGCCTTGTCCCTGTCTAGCTGCACCGCCTTTTGGTGCTAGCAACCCTACCTTGACACCGACCGCTTGTAAGCTCATAATAGCCACCTGCCCCTCCTCCTGGGTCTTGTCCTCCCCCAGGAAGCTTCCACCGCAGGCGCGCTGTCACCAACCGGGCAAATTTTGGTGGCCAACACTCGGCGACCACCATCGACACCCCTCCAGTCTGCCTCGCTTCGCCCGACGGCCGGTTTCCGGGGCCCTCGTCACCACCGCCTCCCAGGTCGCACCGTGACCGGGCCACTCTGAATGTCGCCTTGAGCCCCTGGTCTGTCTCACGCATCGCCCGCGACGACGACACGGCTTTCTCAGCCTCGCCTGGCACCAATTGCTCAGAGCTCTGGTGGTCTCCCAGTCATGGCTCTCGAGGCACCACTCAGGTCATCTACGGGAAATTTAGTGTCTCCGTTTTCTCCATTCAAAGACATGTCAGTGATATATCCTCCTGAAGATGCGCCTTGGTCTTCTCACTTGCCTCTCAAAATGTCTTTGCTTGATTGTGTCTTCTGCCGCTACGCAGCGCTGACAATGAACCGCCGCTCCAGGTCGACCCCGACTCCAATGGATTCTCAAACCCTCCGGCCCACCTCGTACGTGCGGCCACACTCTGCACATCTCTTGAGCCCCACCAGTGATATCGTTGGCCCTTCACCTGTGACCTCGAACGGAACGGAAACCACGGAGATCGATGATGAAGCACAGTCGGAGACCAGCGAACAGCATTCGGTATCAGAGGTGGAAGGCCCGCCGCAGGTATGGCGCTCCGTGCGCAACGCCTATTGGTCTTTGCTAATTCCCGCGCAGCTCAAGATGCTGAGAACGAACCTTCCCGATGCCGTGCGGACGAACTCGAGCGAAGAGGCCGTTTCTGTTATACATGCTCCTGAAAGCTTTCATCAATGGGTGCGTTCCAGAGGGCAGTCGCATGTGGTCTGTCCAGGAAGCTAAATGGGGTAATAGGCATCATCAGACCCGAACAGGTCTCCTAGGAAGCCGGACGACCTGCTCAGCCCTCCCGAGAGCGAAGCATCTGCCAAGGTAACACAAACTGAGGTCTTCTCTTAAACATCCGGCAAGGCTGATCAAAATATCTTCAGGATACGGCTTTGAATCACCCGACTCCTCCGCCAATATCCACGAACGTGAAACCGGCAAGGTATTCACTTGACAATGCCACGCCCCAAGCGCAGAAGTTACACGAAGTCTTCTCAGATGCTTCTCGATTACGGTCTAGCAGCACAAGCAGCCTTGAATGTAGGCACACAGTATTGGGCTTCTCTTTGGAGGCATGGGCTAATCTCACGTGCCAGTGATCCCGGAGATCCATGAAGGCGAGACCGACGCTGAGCCAGATTCTGCCACTAGCGAACGATTTGTAACGCCACACGTGATAGAGGAGGAACCCGAGATCCGAGCCCTTAGGGCTGCTTTGGAGGAGTGCTGGACATTGTGCAACACGTTGGCCAACCTGAGCTCCATCCACCGAGAGCGGGTCTTCAACAGTTCCGGAACGCCTGATGCCCATGAGAAAGCTTGGAAGAGTTGTTGGAAGCTGTGCCAGAAGCTATACAACAGCCGGGACGAAGCTGTCGAACGACTCAACGGGCGAGCGAATTTGGACCTGTGCCGGGATTTCTGTCAGTCGCTTTTCGATGTGCGACAAAGGAAAGATGAAATTGGCGACTCAGTGCTGAGAGTCAGTTTTGAGCTTAATAACCAGTAAGTCGCTTTGATGCCATGTCATGCGCTGGAAGCACAATATTTAACCTTCATCCAACAGTCTCTACAGTGCTCAGGATAGCCGGAACCTGCCAGAAGCATTCCGCGAGAGGACGTTGGACTTCTACATCACTCTTTGCCACCGCCTCATGAAGCAGCGCAGCGAACTGGCGGAAGAGACTGACTCGCTGCTGAGGGCGTGTTGGTCACTGGCCGAGATGTTGTTCAGCCTGCGACAGAACTCTCGCGACGGCAAAGCACCGGATGAGGAGCTTCTGGGGTCAGCAGTGCAAGCCTGCTGGGAGCTTTGCGACATCTTCAGGGAAGGGTGGACGCAGGTGAGGCCGGACCGAGGCACTCCACGACCGAGCCAGATCAACTTCTTCCGGGAGGGCCAGGCGTCGGACGTACGATCGACCACGAGCCGCTCCTCCATGCACTCAAAGCGCGAGAGCCTGAAGAGCATGCCCGAAGACCAGCCACCACGTCGCACAAAGCAACCACCTCCCGTGCCCGAGACACCGGTGACCGAATTCGAGGACACGGGCGACACGCCAATCTCGCCCGGCAGCGAGAGCCCGCAGATGCCCAACATCCTCGTCCTGGGCACGAACCCGGACGGCGGCAGCCAGGGCGGGTCGCGGGGCGGGAGATGGTCGAGCAGCGCGAGTAACCTATCGAGCTACTCGCAATCAAGCGCCAAGACGAGTAGCACGGCGACAACAGCGACGTCCGCCGAGGACGTCAACGTGACGCGGATCAAGATGCTGATCCTCAAGGCAGCCATGAACATCGGCTTCAGCCGGGAGGGCGGCGGCGGTGCCGGCAGCAGCAGCAGGGCGGCGGCCTCTGCTGGGGCCGATACGGGCGGAGGGGCGTCGCTGCAGGCCTTCGTGGAGAAGCTGCCCACGGGGTCCTTCGGGTCCCTGCCCGCGCACGCGACGCTGCTGCAGAACTACAAGGGCCTCGTGCTGGCCGACTCGACGTTCCGGACGGCCGCGACGCTGCCGAGCAGGGGCAAGCGGGTCAGCGCCGCCGACGTGGCCAAGAGCGTCGGGTGGATGACGCTGCGGTCCGGCAAGTACGGCTTCCTCAAGGAGCTGTTCAGGCTTGTCTACGGGTTCCCCATCGAGGAGGCCGACAACAGGAAGAATGTCAGCATTGCTGTCTGAGGTGGCTGGAACCCAGGCTCAGATCTGCCTTCTTGCCTGAAAGAGCACTGGGGCTCGGCTGCGTTGTTCCTGGCTATGTTGCTCCAGGTCCGGGAGTCCAGTTATCCTCACTCGTCTTCTGGAGGAGCGCAAGCTGCCCGTGACAGCCGAAGCGGCACCTCGAGTGCTTCCAAACGACCTCAACCACCCTGCGCCACATACCAGTATTTGATTCTCGACGGCGGACTCGTCACTTTTCATTTTGGCGCCACAAAAAGTTGCACATTCGGAGCGGCCATCTTCGTCTTAACGATCAACGACTTCTTCATTTTTTTTATTACTACAGGCGCGGAGCACAGGAGACACATTGACTCGGACACAGGCACACGCTCTCACACACACACACGCACGCACGCAGGAACCTATCCGTCACTATACATACCAGAGTCAAAACATACCAGACGTGTCCATGTCCTCCTTCCCACAGCTTCTCTCCAAACCCCAACGAACAACGCCCTCAACCCACCCCCCTTCCCAATCTCCCTCGCTTTTTTTTCTAAAATTCTCCAAGTCATCGTCTCAAATCTCTCAAATCTCATTCCTCGCTCCAAAGCACGATACCCCCTCTCATTCGGATGGCTCAATTGTCGTTTTTGTCGTTTCTACGCCTCTTGATATCTAGCTTATCTATCTACCTAGTATCTGTTTGTGTTTTCTTCGTTTATCCGCATTTAACGAGCAGGTAGTTGGGCGGACGGAGGTGGTGCGGGGAGGGCAAAAGAATCAAATCAAATCTTGCCCGTTTCTGTTTTCGCTTGGTTGATTTTTTTTTTCCTGGTTAGTAGTATCCACGTCTAAACATATATCTATATAAATATAACTTATATATCCTCCATAAGTCTCTGTATTGCCCAGTGGAGCATATCCCGAGGGTTCTCGGAACTTATATATCTCTTGCACAGCAGCAGCCAGCCAATCTTGAATAAAGGGACCATGCTTTTGTGTTTCCTTTCTCGTCTACGGCCTCTCGAACTGGGAGTTTTCTGCATGGTCTTTGATGCCTGTCCTGCCTGTGCTTGGTTCGATGTGAGGCGGGTGAGTCACATGTCGGCGACGAGGGGTCGTGACTGGTGCACCGGGAACTAAGGCACGAGGAGCCATATTACCTGTACCTAGGTACGCACTCTAGGAGGCTAGGAATGAGCAGACCCTGTTTTCACTGATATATACGTCTTTTCGACCGCGTCTTCCAACTCCTTGTGGGAATGAGACCCTGAGCACCGCTTGCACACTTCAACAACACCGAAACTCTTCCCCACACATAAAAACACCACACATCGAACTCAGAGCGGACGAAAAGACCGCAGCAAGACGTTTTTTTCCCCTGGTTTTTGTGACGGACATTTGGATGGATTCGGGCTATTTCTTTCAGAGGTCTACGACAAGTTTTATTTCTTGCTCCTTCTCCAACATGACCATGTCTCCCAAGCCGTAGCACCCTGACTGATAGTTATTTGCTCTTGTCTCCATCCATCCAACCCGTTTCTGTACCGTCCTTTTGACCCAGAGGGGGAAAAAACTGAAAGAAAAAAAAAACAGACAGACTCATGAGCAATCGTGTTTCTCTCTCTTTCTCTAAACATGAGCTTGGAAAGGCATAAGAAGAAGAAAAAAAAAAAGCAACGCATGGAGGCTCGCCGCCCGGCCCGGCTGCTAGGGTTTGTATCAGTATATCTGATGTCCCATCGAAGGATAGAGTCGTCGTGGATGGGCTCCCCGCACCTCTGCCCTCAGTCAACCATATGCCCTCTCCCTTGGTATCTGCTCAGCAACCAGGGTAGGGCCTGGAGACTGCCGGGATGGGGTCAAATATTACATATGCTTTACATATTCTGGAACCAATGGGTGTTAGCTTGCAGGTCACATAATTCGAGGGGTTTTCTAACAGGCAGTGGTTGATTGGGTTATGGGAGGATGGGGTGACATGCCAGAAAAGAGGACAGGCAAGCCCCGTGTTGTCGATAATCAGCTTGATGACGCCCGTTTTTGTCCCATTTACCGACCCGACTCACACCTCGAGACCCCAAAAGCATCAGCTTACCGCCTGACGGCGTCAGGGTGCGCGGGGGGGACGACCAGGATTGTGCACTCACAGGACAGGATGACGCTGAAGAATACCACTGGTCAGAAGTAGCCCGTCCCTCCATAGTCCGCTACGGGAGGAGGGCCGGGAAATGGGTGGGTGGGCGACGGGTGGGCGACCCCTGCGTAGGCATTCCCAGGGTGAGCAGTCCCTAGGTAGGCGTTCCCTGGGTAGGCATTCGCTGCGTAGGCATTCCCCGGCGTGGCTGGTGGAGCAGTCCCTGGGGGAGCAGTCGCTGGAGGGGCGTTTCCTTCGGGGGTTTTCCCTTGGGGGACGTTGGCTGGAAGGCCGTTGGCTGGGAGGCCGTTCGATGGAATGCCATTGGCTGGAAGGCCGGTGGCTGGAGGGCCGGTAGGGTGGACGGAGCGTCTAACGGTCCTAGAAACGCCTCGTGAGGCTCCAGCTCCCGGGCCACCTCCCTGGCTACCCCCGGGGTTCACCTTTTCGCGGCGGATCATGGCGTACGGAACGGGGCGGCGGTGGAATGGATCCCAGAAATGACCGGGGGGCATGCGCCTATTTATCTCAGACAGCCTCCTGACGCCCCGGACGCCGGGGACGCCGAAGCTGGGGCCGACGGCTCCTTGGGGGACATTGGAGCTGACGATGTCGTATGCCAGGCGCATGAGGGCCGCAGTGTTGGCATTTTGCTCGTCGTTGTCCGGGTACCTCACGGCGTCCATGTTCATGATGCGCTCGACGGCCGCGGAGACCCCCAGCATGAAGCCGATGGCCTCGGTCTCGTTCATCTCCATCAGGCACTGCGTCACGGCGAACTCGTTGGTGAACCAGATCCCGCCGTTGTAGTCGTGCCGGTGGCCCCCGCGTATCAGACATGTGTCGTGCGCGTTGAAGTACCACACGCCGTACGGGTTGTTGTACGCCACGGCACCCAGCCTCGTGCACCCTGGAGGAAACGCCTCTGGATACACGGCAAACTGGTTTGGTTCAATGGACTGGATAGGTAGATCTGGTAGGATTTCTCCCACGTCGGGAAGGGGGCCCGAGACCAGGGGATTGTTGCCGCCGGGGTCCATCATGCTGGGGCTTCTGGGGTCATTGCTGAGGTCTCTTGGAGCCTGATTCATCTCGAGCGAATCAGCGACGTCTTCCTGTCCGCCAAAGAAGTTATCAAAGTTGACGTCAACGCTGGCGTTGGAGTTGATGCCAGTGGTGGGAGGGTCTGCCCGAGATCCGTGTCGATCGAGGTCTTCTATGGTGAAAGTTTGACTCAGTAAGCTGGGTGCCTGGCCCTGGCCGTCGTCCTCGCCGTACTCCACGACGTCCGGAATAGCTGGCGTGTTCAGCAAGGAGTGCGTGTTTGTGCGCTTGCGCAATCGCCCGGCGTTGGCGCTACTAGGCTGGTCGGAAACCCTGGCTTGGGCGGTCGACGAGCGAGTGAGGGCGGTTCCAACTACTCGCTTGCGCTTACAGCCGGTGGCGACGGACGCATCAGGACCGTCCTCAGAAGATGGGGACGGCGAAAACTTAGGGATGGGGCCCGCGTATGGCTTGATAACACTAGCAGCTTTCCCGTCAGCAGGCGGGCTCGTCAGTAGTATGGAGCAGAGTATGGTAGACTCACCCTGGCGGCACCTTGTAGGTGGACCGGATGTAGGCCACCTGTTTCTTGGTGAAATCACGGGCAGCCCAGTATTCCCCGTGGTCCCGCTTGAAGGCCCTGGCGATGATATCGGGGTCCCAGTTGGCAAGGATCCGGGAGACAACGTAGTTGATCTCGTCGCTGTTGTACTTGCGGTTATCAACCGCCCTGTAGTCAGACATACTGAGCAGCGTGATGGCTAAGCGCCAGTGATTTGCGACGGTCTGTAAACTCTGTCGGGGTGCGTCCCCGGGGATGACACTGTTTAGTCCCAGTGGATGGGTGGGAGACTACCTTGGAATTTTTCTCCTTGATGATGCAGTCTGCGTGACTGGCGAGGGCAATGACAAGAAACACTATTGTTCCAGGATGCTTCACCATGCCGGAGCTACCCTGCTTCCTCGCAATCGAATGTATGCAGGTCAGAGCAGTGACTGGAGCAATCCCATGATTCGTGAATGGTGCAGTCACTGAACAAGATCCTCCCGGTAGAAACGATAGAGATTAATGTACTCCCAAAGCATGCCGGTCTTCCTCCTTGCGAGTGCATAAGATCCACGGAGCCGGGTTGGTGACAATGTTGTTATCTGTTTGAACGTGGTCTAGCTTCATGGATGGGAACAGGTTGAAGAAAATGCCTGTAAAAGTACTGCTGGAGCAAGATATAGGCCGAGGGGATGGGCCCAAGATCCTCTGCGAGCCGGATAATCAAGATCGAACTCGTCGAGTTGGTGATGAAGCTTGGTACCTCGTTCAAAGTGTGCCGAGATGCTGAATTAAGTGAAATCTGGGTCCAGAGCAAACTGCTGCAGGGCCTCGACGCTTGTCCCGGTCCGGACGATGGCTGCTGAGGAGTGCTGATGGAGAGAATGCTTGGAGTCGTGGGCCACTATGTTGTGCAAATAAAGCAGACCAGATGCCGGCCCATGATTGCAGTCGAAGCAGTGATTCGCCAGTGACCATCTGACCTCGACGTCAGTCAGAGCAGGCGCCACTGTTGGATACGGTGAGCAACAGATCTTTGGGAGTCACAGTCGTGTCGCGTCTGGTCTTGTCTTGCCTTGTCTGGCCTGGCCTGGTCCAAAGACAGGGGGTCCGCCTCTCTCGGACAATATATAGAATCGAAGACAGGGAGCATCAGCTGAAGCAACGTCCGCTGTCAACGCAAAAAGTTCAGGATTAGCCTCATAATCGAAACTGCTTGCTTGCCTGCCTCAAAAGTTGGGCTGGGAAGGGAGTGTGTCGGCCTTTGGGCAAGAGCATTGAATGGTAAGTAAGATCCAGTGGAGAGTACATATGCTGAGACGGCCTAGCAGTGGCGGCCCAAGAGGAAGGTTGCCGACACGCAAGATACGTCCAGTACCTGCCATATAAGCCCAGGATGACCTGCCCAGTCGAGGAAGCTGCAGCGTACATGAGAGAAGAAGAGAAAAAAATACTGGGCAGCTGCTCAGGCGTATGGAGGGGTTGGCCATCTTAGCGAGCTCGACGACGACCCTGATGGACAACTCTCGAGGTGTCTATAAGACGATTTACGACGCAGTTTGCCCGGTTCAGTAACAAAATTGGAGAGACGAAGCACAAGTCAACCTACAAACAAACTGGACGTGCCAGTGGAAGTTGCCAAGGCAGAACAACCACACAGTCTACATAGACCACGTTATTGGCACCGCACCAGCAAGGCGGCAGGCCTCGCAGCTTTTGGACGAGGGCCTTGCCGCAAGTCGGTGAAGATGACCGGTCATCTTTCAGAACCCCCGCCGCCCCAAGGGTCCTACAGATCCGGTGTGGTGTGGCTCGTTTTGGATGGTACAGACTTGACTGTGCCAGTCAGACACCAGCTTTAAATCACGAATATTGCTGGATTTCGATTCGGCCACCATGATGCTCGGCCACCCACCAAGTCCAAATAGTGGCTCAAGGCTGTCTGATGTGCGCCACTAGGCTTCACACTTGGAAACGCTGACTAGCACAACCGGACAGGTGCGAATAGATGTGGCATAGACGCAAACAGAAGCACGCTTCGTTTGTGGGGGAGGTGACCGGGATTGGAGAAACTGTGTGTACTTCAGCCACGATTTATATGGCCTTCTGTCTCGAGAAAATACCCAGCCAACAGTTTACCCGGCCGGCATCTTCGTCCTCACTGGCGCCCCAGTCGTCCTTTCCTGCCACAATGGTCTCCTCGAGACACACAAAGGGCGGAGACTTGGACGCCATCTCGTCCCGGAGTGCCGATAGGAGCCTGGCCGTGACCGCGTCTCGCTGGGGGACCATAATCATCGCTCTGGCACTGGGGTCCAAGCTGAGCTGGTCGTCGATCGCACCGGCCAGAAGACTAGGGTGTTCGTCGTCGTAGAGAGGGTCAGCAACAATTACGGCCTACACCTGAGTTAGCCACCAATACCGATTGTCCTTGAACTCGGCCCACACGTGCGTCGAAAGTATTCTTGGCGGAGAAAAGCACAGGGTCAATCTCGTGCTCGTCCCCTCCCCACGTCAGAGCCCCGGATGCGAGACTACCACCTCGCTCCTGGACCGTTGGCAGATTCTTGTCGACGTTGTGGGCAAGGTTCGGTACGATCTCAGGGAGGTCACTGAGTATGACGCGGGTCCTCCAGACGGCTGCCGCCGCCAGGCCGAGGAGCCCAGTGCCTGAACCCAGCTCGAGCACTGCTGGTCTGGGCTGGGCGGCAGCCCGTCCGAAGAGGTGGGCCAACGAGGTCTCGCCAATGGTGTGAAGCATCTGAGCAAGAACATATGACGAGCCCCAGGTCTTGAGGCCCAGGTTGTCGCCTGTCAATGCTGGCTCACGCAGGATCAGATCAAACGGGCTGTACGCGTCACTCTCGAAGGGCCACCGGCGGGTGATCTCGCCCATGGCTAAGCCAATGCGTGAGCCAGCGGTCGTTTGAAGTACCGTGTCGGGGTGCTAGACGTACCGCTTCGTCCACATCGCTCTGAGAACCGCTTGCTCGCCTCGTCCCATATCGCCTCCCGATCCTCGTCGTCCGCCAGCCAGCTGAGGGGGCTCTTGATGATAGTGGAGAGGTAGGCGGCGATCTCCCGAGGGTCCTGTGAAGCCGTCTCCTGGTGTTTGAGCAGTTCAGCGCGGGAGGCATTGAGGTTCCATACTGGTGGATCGACCCGGAGTCTCTGGAGGGCTGCCAGCAGAAGAGGAAAGGCAGGCTTCTGCCAGACCTGGGGGAGATCCAATGGGGACTCAAGCATACTGTTTGTCTGTACTGGATGGAGAGGGAAGGAAAGACAGGAGAAGTGGCTGCGGTTGGGCAGACGGGGACTAAGGGCAGAGGCAGTGTTGGGACAAGAGACTATACATTCTGATCATTACAGGTGGGATAAATTGTCGATCGAGGCACAGCAGCAGAGCACGGTGCTGAGAGGAAGTCGGCTTTCATCGAGTCATGATTTCTGTCGGGAAATCTAGATCGACTTGGGCAAATTCCGATGTCAGGCTCAAGCAGGGGCACGACGGGACTCAGGGTTATGGTTCCGAACCCTCGCCTTTCCTTGCACGTACAAAACGGTACGTACTCTACGTACTCTGCAGGGGTCGAGGTGCCTTAGCTTGGGCAACCCCGCTGTTAATTGGCTGAAATCCACCCCCCAGGGTCCCTGCACCCCACACCAATGAGGAGCCGCACTTTGATATTTCAAGGCTGCCAAAATTTCGACATGCGTGACTGTTTCTTCCTTTCCTTTCCTCTTTCTTCTCCTCAAGCCCACCGCCCTCAACGCTACCCTTCTATGCCACAAACGGAGAGATCTGCGCAAGCAGTTTCTCTCGAGCCGTCGCGTCTTTCCTTCGGGAGGGTCGCCGGCACCAACACGTCGCATGTGAGAAATTCGGAGAAACTCCCGACGGGGCGCCCAGGCTCGTCCTGGCCCCCTCCCGCCCGACCGCCTGCGCTCTCTTGGGCGCGGGTGACGACGGCCTGCCGGTGACGGCACGAGGCGACTCTGCCTCCGCAGTTGGCATCAGAAAAGCAGGGCGCTGGCCGTCCCTCTCTCGTGTGGACCCCGCAACGGGGAAAGACGGGGGCGGGCTCCGGTCCAGCGTTCCTCTGGGAGAGTCACTGCCGGGATTGCTTGGACACAAGCTGAAGTACGATGGGTGGCGTGTCGCCTTTGCTCCTCGCCTCGGCGGGGGCCAAAGGCCTCATCATTCAATTCCGATCACTCTTTGGGCGGTGGGCTTCAACCTTTTTTCCCCTCCAGGTCAGTCGTACACACAAGTCCCCCTGGATTATTACTTGGCGAGAAAGGATACTACTAACGAACCTCTTTTTGAGGTACGCAAATATCACGAAGAAGTCGCCATTCGCATGTTGTTCCGCGCCTTCATTCTTTCATGATTCCCCGGCACCCTTTTGCTGTGGATGTCGCTGTCGCCGTCACTGCTGCTGCCACCGTATTTGCTATTTCCTGGGGTATTCTCACACACGCCAGCCTCTGCCATGCCCATCGCAGCCTGGAGCATGATCTCTTCAATTTCCGGCCTCTCTGCTGGGTTGAAGCTGAGGCAGCGGACCATCAGATTCACGAACCGCTGTTCGGATACTCTTAAATCTTGTGCGACCTCCCGCGCCAACAAAGACTCTGCTACGTCGATATACGCACGGACTTCTGGCGCGTAATCGTCTGTGTCGTCGTCCTCGCCATCCTCCTTGTCATGGCCGTCTTTACCGTTGCCAAAGGGCTCCCCAAGCCGCTCCTCACTCGGAAGGTGTGACTGCGGATCTTTCGAAAGCTTGCTGGTCTCGGCTGCCCAATATTCCGTCCTGATTGCCACCGAGGCTGTCCCTCCACACCTCTGCCATGAGGAAGACATTCGTCTTGTGCGAAAAGTGGCCGATGATGGGCTGGTTGACTCGCTTCTCAAACGGTCTGGCCGTCTTGATCTTTGTCTCCTACTCAAATTCATCATCAGAAATCAAGAAAAGGACCTGCCGATTTGCGTCGCCACTCATGACGTCGACCTACCGGCAGCCTAGGGTTCAGTTGGATGTGCCAGCCTAGCCTCAGATGGCCCTCACGATTCCTTCCTCGCCTTGGGCTTGTTGGGCACAATAAGAGCGAACCCAAAGTCTCCGACCAAAAAGCACGAACTGTGTGAGCATGTATGCGAAGGTAGACCCTGCCGCACGAGGATGTTGCTGCTACTCCAGTCGAGTTGAACAATCTGGTTCCACCCGTGTACCCTGTGCGACGGCGCCGGGTCCTCGCTCCCGTATGCCATCACGGACATGGCCTTGCTGAGACAGAACACCGCCTCCCAAATCACGCGGTTGTGGATTTTCCTGTCCTTTCGTTTGTCCAGGTGCTCCTCTAGTGTTCTGCCTCCCGGGATGTATTATTCCATCGTGCAGAGCGTGCCGTCCTGCGGTGGGTCAGCGAGCTTCCAGAATCTAGGAAAATGCGGCGATCCCGTCATGTCAAGGATCTCGAGAATCTCCGTCTCCTGGCGGAACGTGTCAGTCGTGTCCACGTCGACACCCTCCGACGGCGTCCGATAGTGAGAGTGTTGTGTCCGTCCGCCGTCCGACATGGCGCCATAGCCGGAGCCTTCCTCTGACGATTGAAATCGGCGGATCCTTTGCGACTCTGTCACAATGTTCACCGCGGACTTCATGATGTCTACGAGGTCACCGTCTTTATAATTATACTCGGCGACCCTAATGTCTTCGTCCGGAATTTCCATATGTACGCCGAAGCCGCTCCCGTCGTCCACATACGTTATCACAACACCATAGCCGCCGTTGGCGATTGTCTTCAAGGGCCGCCAGCGCCGGTACTGGAGCCCGTCCTCATCGGGTGGCACCTCATCGTACGCGTACAGGTACGGCAGCCCGACGGCGAGCTCAAGGTCGCCCTGGCCGACCCGCTCGCCGAACCCCGCCCGTCGTCGCTGCTCGTCATCATCGGCGGGGTGAGGTTCCTAGCCATTTCGACCCACAGAGGCCTGTAGCTTATGGTCTGGCCGTCGCCGTACCGCTGCCTCCACAGCGTCTTGGGAGGGGGCAGGATCTCGTCTGGGCTCTCGCGCTACACGTGGTAGAAGACCTCGAGGGTCCCCAGGCCACCGACGTTGGGCCTCCTGGGCAGGTTGGACACAAGCCTCCCGGTGCCACCCCGCAGCCACTTTGGCAAGGGGTACTGAGGCTCCTCGATCCTGTACCTCGAGTTGCGCTTCAGTTTCACCACGCCTCTCTGGGCGTACGGCGTGGCCCTACCATGTCGTTTGGCCCGCGCGACCCTGCGCTTGTGCAGCAACCTGAGCATCTTGAAGGAGCTTTTATTTGATTTGTTCGCGGTTCTTTCCAGATATCATCGTGTCGGAATTGATAGTGCATTGAATGGATTCCCCGCTACAATCTTTGAGGGTATTATGCCAGGCGGGAAGACGGGGCGCCGCTACAATTCTCTTTTCAACGGGTGGCATTTTTTGGGAAAAGCAAGAAGGGTGCCCGTTGGTTTCTCTACTTCACGCAATTCTCTGTTTGTCGTCTGCCCTGTTCGGAAATTTTGTCTCCGCCGCATCTCGCAACGTGCTGGTAAAGAGATGGCAGCCGCAGTTCCGTCAGGGCTCGAGACAAAGACCACCTCGGCGGCATGACCACAAAGCCGAAAACATGCAATTCCCCAGCCACGCCTCGCCGCCTGCTCCAGGTGCCACCCCCACAGAAAAGTCGACCACAGGCTCACCCCGAGTAGTACTCACCGTCATGGCCGTCCTGCGGAGCAGCAGCGCCGTCACCAACAGCCTCAGGCGCGATCTTGCCGCACAGCTCCCTCATCTCCCTCATGAACTCCACCATGCTCTCGCAGGCCGCGCTGCTCACCATCGCCTTCCTGTTGGCGCGCCCGACCAGGTCGCACGACACCGAGAGCTTGTCGGCCATGAGCGCGAGCCGGCATTGCCTGTCCTCCTCGCTCTCGCCCTTCCCCCCGCCGCCGCCGCCGCGCTGCACCGCCTGCACCGCCTGCGCCGTGTACCCCCGCGCCCGCGGCATCAGCGCCGCGAGCAGGTCCTTCTGCACGCCGTCGGCCTCGAGGTGCGAGTCGACGAGCTCGCGCCACAGCGCGCTGCGCGTCGCGTGGCCCGCGAAGGGCGCCACCCCGACCACCTCGCCGTGGATCCGCAGGCACTCCTCGCAGAAGGCCGTCGCGTCCTGCAGCAGCCGCGCCAGGCTCTGGATGACGTGCTCGAGCTTCGCGGGCGGCGGCCGGGCGGCGGCGTCGCGCTTGGCTACCATGCTGCTGCTGCTGCTGCTGCCGCCGCCGCCGGCGGTGGCCAAGGTGCTGCTCGGTGACGCGTGATAGTCGGGGTCGGCGTCGTCGTCTGCTGCTGCTGCTGCGCCGGCGGTGCACTCGCGCGTCGCGGGCGAGCCGATGTCCCCCCTGGGGGCCATGTTGATGAAGGGGAAGCGCGGGTCGCCGTTGACCGGGTAGATATGCACCGGGAGCGCCGTGGAGCCTGGGTAGAAAAAGTTGTGGTAGTCGAAGTTGCCGTTGCGATCCATGGCGGCGCCTCCCCGAATCTGCTGGTTGCTTCCCTGGTTCACGGCGTTTGGGTCTAGTGACTGAGAACGTTGGTGGAGGAGGGAGTGATGATGATCAGATTTCATCTGCGTGCTGGTCCGCATGTGGTGGACGAGGCTTCTCCTCGCTCTTGGGATAGAAATTTTGGTTAGAAAGCTTCCGGTTGAATCTGATGCTGCTGATGTCACTGTGTGTTTGGTCACCCTGCAACACGCGGGTTTGCGTGTCTGGCTAAATTTGCATGCTTGCCTTGGGGGCCCATGTGTTTTTTCCCTTTGCTTGCTGAGGCAAACTAGTAGGCAGACAGCGGAGTGGTCTGCTTCCTGAGAACCTCGCCCTCGGAGCAATCTTGAACGCCACCATATTGCTTGGTGCCTTTCACTTTGTCCTGGATGTTCTGGCAGGATCCAAGTGGAGCTGACGACGATGATATCTTGCGATGAGAATCATACTGCACACTGTCATTGTGCTGAATTCAACACGATGTGTTTTAGAAGAAGACTCAACCAGCAGGCCGGACTTGATGATGACTTGTATGATTGATTATAGGGGGGGAGCCCTCCTAGCATTCTTCTTCGGTGAACCTCCTCACACCCCCTTCAAAGCCCTTCAACCCCACTCTGCCACCTTGAAGTAAGGAGTCGAATCCACTTAACCATATTTACAAGTAATTAATAAAGGTTATAAAAAAAGATTTAATAGCTACATACCTTATATATATTTATTATTATTATAATTATTATTATTAAAGTTTCTTTTTATTAATAATATATTATAATATCTGCCCTAAGTGGAGCAGTTCTTTCGTTACAATATATAAATGGACTGCTGATAAAGGAGGTACGTTCCGGTTGACGTATGTAGGTATCCGATAGAATCAGCAAAACGCCTCGGCAAAAAACTCCGACGGGCGCCCGATAACATGTCCTGCGGATGTCATCCAGCAGTGTTCATGCTTCTAGACCACAGTAGGTTGTTGATCCTTTCCCCAAATGTATAGTTTCCATGGCGGCTCATACCGAGAGGCGTTGTGTTCGGGAGCCCGGGTACGCCTTGTCCCCGTAGGGGGCGGGCTAAGTAAGGCACCGGGCCGAGCTACACTACACTACATGTATCCATGTGGGGGTCACTTGGGTATCGATCGGAGGCTTTATTATCGGGTTAAATATAGACCAACCGCTCAGATTGTGGCTCCTCGACGGATCGATTTCATACCGGTTCCTATAAATCCGCCCAGCATGTATACCCACTATTTTCCTGCAGGACCAGTCTCGTCTATCTATCCCCGTGCCTCTGCTCCACCTATTTGACCTCCTGAAAAAACCTTGTTTCTGTTGCGACGCTTGTCCGCTCCGACGGAGTACTCAGGGACGGAGCTGGGTAGCCAATGGCCGAGTGTGAATTATGACGACGTTGAGGACATTGTCGACGACAGCTCGAGTGTGGAGTTTCTGCATCTCGCATGCGGTGGATGAAACGATAACGCGGACTGTTCTTGCGTCCCGGTAATACCTACTTAGGGAAGATATATAGTTGTAGACTGCTACTCTGCGCTAAAGTGTTACCTCATGTCAACCGTATCATCCAACCTAATTCTACAAGACTCCAACGACTGCAACCTCAAACCAACCTAACCTAACACCCGAGTGCTGAGCAGGCGTCGAGTATGTCTCTACGGGCATCGATCCAGTCAGCTCTGGCCGATATCGAGACGGCAGGCATCACGGCCAAGCCGATCCCGTACCTCCTGGCCACCTTTTTCTTTGTGGCCGTCGTCTACTCGCTCGGCAGCAAGCCCAAGTCTGATGCGCCGGTGTTGAACCCCCTACAACCATTAGAGCTCACCGAGCAGCGAGCAAAGGGGGTTTTCTACCAGAAATGCCGTTCGCTACTCCGGAACTGGTTCGAGAGCCAACCCAACGAGCCCGCGCAGCTAGTCACAGACTATGGCCATGTGACAGTCCTGCCCCCGAGCATGGCGAACGAGATTCGGAACGACCCGAACCTCAGCTTCGCCGACTTCAGCGCCGATGTAGGTGTGCCTGATGGATATCCTCAGCGACTTGCTCAGTCTGGTCGTCACTGAAACTGAACATGATTTCAAGTTCTTCCAAACCGAGCATCCTGGCTTTGAGGCACCACAACAAGGCACCAAAGACTTTCTCACGTTGACTGTCTTCAACAAAGATCTGACAAAGTACTTGGGTCAGTTGACACTTTGTTCCTATACCGAAATGCGCGTTCCCAAACTGAGCCTACTCCGTCCACAGCCAAAATCACCAAACCTCTGGCAGATGAAACAGCACTCGCGATTCCTGCCTCATTTGGTGAAAGCAAGGGTAAGATCAAACACAAAGTACTTGTTCTAAAGTTACTGGGGGATCCTGAGACTCTGTACTAATATCAACGACGGCAAAGAGTGGCAAGCACTTCCGCTGAGGAACACCATCCTGCACAGCATCGCCCGCATCTCGTCCCGCGTCTTCCTCGGCGAAGAGCTCTGCCGCCATGAGCCATGGCTCAAGATCTCGCGAGATCACGCGTCGACCGTCTTCCCAGCAATCGACGTCCTACGACAATACCCCACCGGCCCCATCAGGTCTATCGCTGCCCGCGTGCTGCCAATCTGCAGGGCCGCACACGCGCAGGTGGTCGAGGCGCGCTCCATCCTCCGGCCCGTCCTCGAGAAGCGCAAGGCTGATAAGGCCGCGGCTGCGAAGGCCGGCAAGGACATCGATTTCAACGACGCCATAGACTGGTTTGAAAACATTGCCGCCAAGCAAAAGGCCGACTACGAGCCGGCAGCCATGCAGCTGTTCCTGTCTATCGTGGCCATCCACACCACCTCGGACCTGATGGCCCAGGTCATGACGGATCTGGCCGAGCACCAGGATGTCATCGAGGACCTGCGCAAGGAAATCAGGGACGTGCTGGCTGACGGCGGGTGGAAGAAGACTACTCTGACCAACATGAAGCTGCTCGACAGTGTCATCAAGGAGAGCCAGCGCCTAAAGCCTATCCAGCTTGGTGAGCCATCTCTTATCACCGTACAACTTGACTTCATGCACTAGACCACACTAACAAACTCTGAAACAGCCACAATGCAGCGAAAGGCAAGAGGCGAAGTCAGACTGTCCAATGGTACTGTGATTCCTAAGGGGGCTTACACGGCAGTATCAACGCACCGCCACTGGTATGCTCATCATGCCTCGTCGTTCGTTGCGGAGAGCCAGATACTGATGCATGACCCAGGGACGATTCTGTATACCCCAACGCCAACCAATGTAAGCAAAAGGCCTGAGTTGCGAGGCTGAGAGCCTCGGCGCATTATTTTGAACCAATCCGTATACGCTTCGCCATCTAACCTCCACATGCCGCAGGGGACGGCTACCGCTTCTACAACATGCGCCGCAGCGGCGAGCCCGGCAAGGAGAACACGTCGCTGTTGGTGGCGACCACCCCCGACCACATGGGCTTCGGGCACGGCGTGCACGCCTGCCCGGGCCGGTTCTTCGCCGCCAACGAGATCAAGATCGCCCTCATCTTCACGCTGCTCAACTACGACTGGAAGCTGCCAGAGGGCGTCAAGCCCAGGATCGACGAGTTCGGCTTCGGCCTGTCCACCGACGCCAATGTGCAGATCCTGGTCAGGAGGCGCGAGGACGACTTCGACCTGTCCGCCATTGAGTAGGGGGAAGAAGAGGGGAAAGCTATCCGTGTGGTGAACCTGCGCAAGCGGATTCGCCCTAAAAATCAAGTCTCTGGGCCATCAGCTAGAAGCTGATGAATCCCACTACTTACTTGCTTACTTGCATCACACAATACCGAGCGGAGCCCTTGAGGCACGCCTGCAGAACTTTCTACTTACTCACCCATAGATTTACTAGAACAGACATTCAGTACCCACCTTATCAGCCTTATTGCGCTGAAAGAGAAGTGGTTGGGGTCTACGAATCAGACCGGCTAGGAGTTAAGGCTGCTTGACCGTGGACTGCTGCTGCTCCGAGACGAAAGTGGCTTGAAACGTTCCCTTCAAGGATAGTTTGAAGACGCGGGTCTGGTAAGTAAAGTTATTGCGGGATTTTTGAACTGACGATCGGGTAGAGAGAGAGAGGGCCCGGCTTGTCAGAGCATGAGGCCACAGGACCCCATCAAGTGCTAGTACATAGGCATTCAAACATAATATCACACGATCTAAGGAGCAGCTGTGCTTATACAGGCGAAAAATAAAATTTGGAATTCTGCAATTCGGATATGCCAGCGCCTCATACCTCACTGAATCAAGTCATACGGTCAGTCCACTCCCGAAATCCGTCGTCAATTCTGGGTCCCATCGACGGACAAACTCAAAACTTGAATCTGCCTGCTACGAGAGTCGGAAGGGTCAAAGGCTACTTTCATCCGAGCCAGGGGAGCTCATATATACTTGCGGCATGAACTCTATTTTCATCCACCAAAAAGCCCCGCATTGCACACAGGGCTGCCATTCTTCTGTGTTGCTTGCTCACGAGTGCTTCTTCAGCAGTAAGGATATTCGCTTCCGACTTGTACTTAAGCTACCAGTACTATTTTCGGACGTGTTCAAACAGCATGGCCTAGCCGGCTTCCGTGGTCGTGGAGTTCATGAACAGCGGGCACGGTGATCCACAGGACTAAACGAGACCCATGACGGCAAAATAAGAGATATGAGGTGGGATACAAGCACAGACGAGTTCAGCATCAACATGCTGGTTTCCTCCAGCGATTCTTCGCCTCTCCGCCGCTTCACGGGCAACTCTTTCCCAGCATCAGGATCACCACATAAAAATCAGGTTCACACGGGTCCGGCAGGCTAGGTTGGTTAAGAACTAGTTGTATTGATGGCGGCTACGAACTTAGTAGTAGCTATCTCAAGGCTCAGGAGATCTGAACCAGAGAGGAACTAGGAAACCCCCCCCCCCCTTTCTCACGAAAATACGCCATGGTCAACGCCATCAACAACTGAAAGAAGAAGAAAAAAGCAGACCTGGATGACCACAATTTGAAGACTGACACACGGAAATGGGCTCCACTGACTGGATAGTCCACCCCGCCCGAAATGGACTGGCACAGCCACGTACCGGCAACGGTCGCGAAGGTGACGATGATGCTCCCCGGCCGCATCGACAAGTCCAGGTCCTCCCAGCCAGCCATCGCGGTATATATCTCACGACTCGTCTCGCGCAGCCATCATACCGCCACCGCAGCCTTCACAGCGTCGTGGTGGCGGTGCGCGGCCGCGATCCTCTCGGTTGACTCCGTAATGGCCGCGACCAGCCTGATGATGGCGTTCACGAAGACAGAAAAGGCGCCTGCGAAGTCACCGCCGTCGAGGGAGGTCGCGAACCCGGCCTGCAGAGGCCCGGCGAGGGCGCCCCGGCGCTCGAGGAGCTGGCCCTGGCGGGGTGGGAGAGGCGTGGGCGGCTCCGGGTCCGGGTGAACGACGGGCATTTCCTCTTCCTCCCCGACTCCATCACGCCGCTTCTGGAGGTCTTCAATGCACATTTCGATTACTTCTGACTCCTCTATGATCATTCCCTGGCCTTCGAAGGAAGGCAAGGGGTAGAGCGAGGCGGGCGGTGGCAAGGCCGGCCATCGGTCCTCCGGTGGCGGTTGAGCACTCCAGGGGTAAAGGTCTACCCCCGGGTGCCAGGGCGCACACCACTTCTTGAGGTTGACAATGTATTCGTGTTGATCCTTGAGAGACATGTGGACGCCGTCGCCGAAGGGCCAGCCACGCTTCTCGGCGAGGGCTGCCCGGCGCTCGAGGGGTGGGTGCATGTGGTCTTTAATCCATTGCTTAAACCAGGTTTGCTTATACTTATCTGACACCTCCTTAATCATCTCCCCGGGCGACTTGGGACGACCCGGCTGGGGATTAGGAGTGACTTCCGGGAGCTCGGCGGTTGTGTTTGGGTGGTCTCTGTGCCAAGCCGCATCTTCGACCATTTGGTGCCACTTGTGGAGAAACTCGGGATCCCACGACCCGGGAAGGGGTGCCCGGCGCTCGAGTGGCTGGCTACCGTCCGAGTGGCCATCCTTGGTCTCTTCCTGGGACTCGGTCGTCTCGTCGAGGTCGACAATGAACTGCTCGAGCATGCCGACCACGTGCGACCGCGTTCCGACCAGGACATCGGAGACGTCCTCTGCGAGTGCCTTGCCGTCTTGCTGCTGGCCGGGAGCCGTGGCCTCGGCCTCGCGCCCCTTCTCGACTTGGTCGATGGCATCGCCGAGGTTGTCCAGGACATTCAGAACATCAAGGATGTGACGCTGGGTCGCCTCGGTGTCGTTGGGCCGAGCGGCGTCCATCCACTTTTGGGTCGATTCAACTAATTCAACGGCGTCGCTGATATGCTTCATGGCCTGCTTCGGCCCCTCGGCCACAGGATGGTCAGGTTCGATCCGGGGCTCCGTCGAGAGTGTCGCCGTCGGGGACGGTGGGGGGGACTGTGTGGCGGCGGCTGGAGGGCCCCGGGGAGGTGTGACGAGCGGGGCGGCCTGCACTGCTGAGGCGGACAGCAGCGCGGCTAGAGTAGCGCATGAGAGCTTCATGCTGATGTTTTCAATTTGCTTTGTGATTTATGCTGGTGTATGGGTGTAGGATATAGGTCTTCAAGACAACAAGGCGAGTCGAGAGGATAGACACATAGGAGGCAACGGTCCCCGTATGTGTGGAATAGCGACACGGATCAAGAATCGGAAAGAGAGAGAGAGAGAGAGAGAGAGACAGAGAGAGAGAAACAGAATTGGGAAGAACAGAACCTCGTTTAAGTAATTTTCCCCCGTCGTCCCGATCTGAGCTTCTCTCAGCCCGTTACTCGTAGATACCTAGGAGGAGGCTACGTGTTCCGCAAGTATATGCCAGTCGAAGCCCGTCATACGCTTGAGGAAGACCCAAGTTCAAGTGCCATACCCACGATGTGGCCGCTCACCCGCGGTCTGTGTTGAGTTCTCAGGCGGACTGGCGGATGGGATATCGTTTTGTGTAGCGTTGCCGATGCGGTGCCCTCGTGTTTGGTTAGGTTAGCATACCTAGGTGCCCGGAAACATAGCCGGCTATCGTCTATAATTTTTACTGTTCGTGGTGGAAGTGATATAAGGTCATGCTAGTTGTTTAGGGCTCTCGTGATCCTACTAGTCAAAGACCGTCATAGTATTAAGACCTATCCGAAATTTGACCGCTATATTTAGAGGCAAGCGGTGGGCGCGCCTCAGCCGGCTAGTATTATTTTCGACGCGAGACCAGACAACCACTCAAAAGTTGCGAAGTTACGGGCTCATCACTAAGCTGTCTGTTCCTCGTATAAGCAGAAAGTACCTCGATATGTGGAAACTTCGAAAAAGTAGTGGGTTTAATATTTGAACACGGTTGGTACAAATGCTGGGTAATCCCGAGTCCCCCAAAGCAGGTGCAACGAGGGTGCACGGATACACTGATCTGCGCGAGAAATATAGTGTTGACAACCAAGTATAGACTGTTTGTGTTCTTAGAGCTTCTCCGCTAAGCCGGGACGACGACGAACATCACAGTGGGACAAGCGTCACCGTAGTTGTGGGCAGTATCGCTTTGCGTTGTTCCAGAAAGTAACCAAAATATTACTGTAAGCTAATATTGAGCCAGATGTTTTCCTTCAGAAAGCCACGGGAGGTCTGAGCCTTGGATTTGCAAGATTAATTTGTAAAATTGGGGCCAAGGCCAAATGATATCAATTGAATTTCGCCACCTCCTTCAATGACTCTAGTTGGAAGAAGAGTATCCTGCATAAGGGGGGCCTTTGCCAAATGGCTGCTTCTACACTGCTACACCCGTCTCATCATACGCCTATAGAGTGATGGTTATATTATGACGAGTCCTTGTTTACAGCTTTATAGTTGGTTTTGTTCTTGATCCGGACACAAATCTTTC
The DNA here is from genome assembly GCA_001447215.1 of Diaporthe aspalathi. Classification (NCBI taxonomy): domain Eukaryota; kingdom Fungi; phylum Ascomycota; class Sordariomycetes; order Diaporthales; family Diaporthaceae; genus Diaporthe; species Diaporthe aspalathi. The sequence continues at coordinate 38,390 of LJJS01000770.1, forward strand.
TCCTTTTCTTTTTTTTTAAAAAAGAAAAAGTGAAATGCGAGCGGTCCCTTCACATACTCGTAAACGCTGAAGGACCCAGCGTTTGATAATGAATCCTACAGTGTTGGTATAGACAGCACAGTTCTACCGAATGCTTATCCGCTGAGAGAGATCAGTCACACCAGGGAATTGACAGGGGCGGATTGCTTCTCCCTTGGTGATTTCTCGTCAACAATCACTGCTGTAGCGCTGCTTGTGTCGGCCCCGGCAGGACTCCCTCGGCGTCGTCTCCAACGCTGACATTTATATGAGCCGAGACTTCCTCTAAGCTCGGTCCGGATCGGACCATCCAGGGAATTATACGCAAAGAATGCTTCGTCAAGGCCATGGGCGCGGGGAGGTGTATAGACAGGTAGAAGAAGCTTGAGGTCGAGAACAATAGGCGGCTGAGGTGGGCCAGCGGGCGGGCGGGCGGCAGGGTGGGGGAGAAAAGGGGAGCCACATACAACTGACATTTCTTCAGGGACCCCCCGCGGGGTGAGACATGCATTTGGGTAATGACTTGGAGCAGAGACATGCAGAGAGACAGCTGCCACGGGTACCCAATGAGGGGAGTCGCGTCACGCGAGGGATTGGGCAGGTGGCCAGCAAAATGTGGTGGTCCTGCATGGTCTTGTCTGTCTGTCTGTCTCTGGTCTTCCCAGAACGGGCCAGCCGGGTGCATTAGGCTTTGGACGGAAGGGTGCCACTGCATGACCCGAGTATATAATGGTGGTTGTGTGTGGTGGTGGAGGGAGGGGCGACAAGGACGTGGTGACTGGCTCGGGTCTGGGATGAGGGGAGGATATTGTCGTGCATGACGGTGCCTCGTTCCTGTGCCCGCCAGTCCAGCCATTCCAGCCAGCCCCGGAACATTGGGCACAAGATCCTGCGTGTCGCCTATATGTAGACTATAGCCTTTCTTTTTTGGTGTCGTTTTTGCTTTTCCTTCCCTCCCCCAGTCTCGGGAGATTTTCGATCAAGATCGATCTGAGAATGAAATACTTTCTTTTTTTTTAACTGCTTTTTGTCGCCTTTTCTACACCCTTGACAATTCATAGGGATGATTTATACCGACGCCGTGAGAGCTGTTTTTCGCAAGAGGTACCCATTTGGAGATTATCTTGCCGTCATTGACAAAAATGCGTCCTGAAGCCGTCTCCAGGCTTGTCTCTTCAACCACGACCGGCGAGTCGGGGAATGGCTTGGATAGCCGAGTCCCGCGGTGCCCAATAGTCACAACCAAATGCCCTAGGCCGGCTGGCTGGTCCTGTCTCGGTGCCAATGGGAGGCTGGCTGATGAGGTACGCGGGTACACAGTCTACTGTGCATAGTCGACAGGAATATATACATGGGTACATAAGGTACGTCCCGAGGTAGCAGCCTGTACCTGTCTCAGGTGAAGCGGTGCCTGGGGGGAGAGTCGAGTCGAGGGGCCGGCCCACTCCCATCAGTCAATCAATCACTCGAGCATCAACAACCTATCGCTCCCGGGTCGGACCTGGGGCGTGATGCTGTGATGTGCTGGGGCACCTTGATGAGGAGGTGTCGTACGCGGATGCGTCAGACCATATGATCTGCCTTCTCGTTCAGGCCTCGTTGATCGCCGTCAGACACATTGTAGGGGGAAGGCGTACGCATGCTGTGTACGCATGTGCGTGTCTGTGTGGTTGTGCGGATGCGTGATGTGACCTTCTCTTGTCGGCGGTGCTGCCAATGACGTGCCTCGTCCAGCCAAAACCTGCCGAAGCACCGCAGGGAAAAGCCAGCAGCAGCAAGCAACAGGGTCATCATCCTCATTCAACCACACGTTTCTGCGCCGTGCAAAACACCGCGCATGCATAATGGGCACACAGCACACGGGTCGCATATGCACAGGTGATGACGCCCTCTCCCTCACCAACAACAATTATCCCGAAGTCGGTGTGGTGTGAGAAGCCGCCGGGCCTCGTCCGACCGGCAGACCGAGAACCACCCTCCTCCACCGCTCCACACATGCAACCAAATCCACCCTTCACAACTTCGGACGACATGCGCCAGACCATACACACTCGCCCTTCGTCCATCCCTCTTGGATCTGTTTTGCACAGATGAGGCCAACCCTCGAGGTGGGAAAGGGGATCGCTGGGCAGAACTCAGCCCCCCCTGAGCCCAAGCCCCAGAGAAGACACAGCATGCTCATAACACTTAACAAGCCGAACCCAGCCACAGCATGATTAACTTTATTTCCAAAGGCCCCGCGAGAGATCCACCGCCGGCCGAAGCTCTGCCCCCACCCCCCTGTCGCTGCCAAACAATAGAAGCTAGAGGGCCCAGCCGCAACGCCCTGCCCTCTCGGCCGTTCCTCTCTCTCTCTTTCTCCCTGTGTCTGTCTGTTCACTCACTCCGATGGCGGTGACCCCTGTCGGGTTCGCACCAGCGCGGTGGGTCGTCCATAACCATTTCCATGGCATCCACAATTCCCCGGCCCGGGTGTTGGCAGAGAAGCGAGGAACGGTTTGGACAGGCGCGGCTCTCGTCTCTGGTCTCTTCTCTTTCATTCCACAGGTACATTAAAACGGAAACCGGGATGCGACCGGCTAGCAGTGCCGTATATAGGCCACAAGGGACCGGGGGTTAAAGAGGAGAGAGAGAGAGAGAACTGCCAGAGTCCCAGCCCGCGGTAATGTGAAACAGACGTGCCGGGGTACCAGCTTTGAAACGCGAAACGAGGAGATCGGCCTTCTCAACCTCAACCTGTCGTGAGGCCCGGTCCTTTGGAATATCGCGTCTGGCCGTTGAAAGATTGCACGTATTAGAATTGTCAGAGGCAAGGCCACAGATTGGCTGCCCCAAATCCCGCCCAGGGCGGTCCGTATCTGTCGTATCAATCAGGCGTGCATGCAGTGGTCCCCCCGGCTCAACTGCCGTTGGCTTTCTGCAGCATACGTTTTGCCTCGTCTGCGTGTTCACCTTGAGGAGGCTGAGTGACTGACTGACTGGCTGGCTGACTGGCTGGCTGGCTGCATGGGTATTCAGGATGTCTGTTGCCCATCGCCGAGCTTCAATCCTCCTCACCAAAATTTACAATACGAGCCTCGCACACACATGGCATCGACACAGTGCTGGTGCTGCTGCGCGACGTTGTGTGCTCCTGACGCAGGCTGGCCGGCATAGACACAACACACTGCACACACACACTCGCGGGAGCACGGCAGATCCGGCCGCGCTGTTGGATGATCCGCAGTTGAAACGGCGGGTGCTTGGATGATCTCCCCTTTCGCAATTGTTCCCACGCCTGCACGAAACAAACAACGTTGGGAGAGCCCAGTAATAAGGCAATCTATCAATCAATATCATCACGGATTTGGTCCCCCATCACATTCTTTCATTATTGGGCGGGTTTTTTTTTTCGGCTTTTTGGCGAGGGAGTATGTCTTGCTTGACCCGACAGAAACCTTAACATTATTTTATATTTATCTTGTCGGGCAGTTTATTATGAAACGGGCGCCAGCCAATTGCCCAGCCAGCCTCGCACGCGTGCCGAAAGCCCCGACAGCCCCAACCGGCATGCCCGGGCTTTTCCACCATCATACTAACACTGCATGCACTATTAGACTTGCCTCGTTGCAGCCACACACGCAGTAGATCATCCCGTCGCCTGGGTTATATTTGGAATACCAACCTTCCGGTCATGTAGGCTGTGATAATCACAAGGGTGCCCGTCGCTGGAGTTTTCTTTTTGTTTTTGTTTTGTTTGACAACCGCGGAGGAGAGGAGTGGGTCGGGTCAATCAATCAATCATCATCATCCCCGCGGCAGCTCGCCTGTGGCAGTTTCGAATCGAGGGCCCCACCAAAAGCGGGCTTGTCGCCTGCCTCCCTCATCCGGAACCCTGGCGGGTCATTGGGTGGATGGGGATGATCCTCGTCCCAAGGGATTGCCGGCTACTTACACAGTATGCTTACCACCACTGCCCAGGCTGCTGCTGCTGCTGCTGCTGCTTCTCGTTGTGGGCAAAATCATGCCCTGCCTGCCTGCCCGGCGATTTTGCAATGGCATTGACGGAGCTGGAAGCTTGCGTGATTGTCGTGGTGGTACAGAGTTTGGGGGGGACCCGGGCGCATGGTTTCGTACCTGAGAGGACAACCACTCTTTTGCAGGCCACGGTAGAGCCCGCCAGGGGCACCGGCCAATGGCCTGCGTGTGTTGCATGTTCAGGTAGGTACCCCGGCCTGGGGGCTGAAGGACCGATCCATCACACTCGGTGATCTCGAGTGCGGGCTATAGCAAGCCTCATCACGAGTCTAGCCAGCCAGTACACTCACTCCCCTTCATGTTTCTCCGAACGAGGGAACTATGTTCCGCGTGCGTGCCGGGTGCGCGAACCTTTCTCCGATACGGGAACAGTATGTTGTGTCTTTTAGCACAAATGGGACGGTGCGGTCTAGATAGAAAGGCCATGTCCCCGACGACCGGCTGGGGTAGAACCCGGTGCAGCTATCATTTGCCTGCCCCCCCCCACCGGCGACGAGAGAAGGATGGAAGGGCGGAACAAAAACATGTGGCATTTGACAGATGCCGTCGGGCCTCGGGGCATAAGATGAGACTTGACTGCTTTCGCGCCAATCATCAAATCATGCACGTTTCGGTCGGTGGTGGTAGGTGGGTAGGAGATGATACCAAGCAGTAGGTGATAGGACGCGCCGGCCATTGAGCAGACAGACAGCCAGTCCAGAGGGGGGGGGGAATCGGGCAACTTACGGCCCGAGGAGGGTGGTTGGATGTCGCATTGTGGTCCCATGCCGGCGATCACTCTGGATCCCCTCCGGCCGGCGGCGCACGTATGTATGTATGTATGTATGTATGTATGTATGTATACTACAACAGTGGCACCGGGCCTAGTGACCAAAACCCCGCGTACAGGCGTGAAGAGGAACGGAGAATGTTTACACAATGAGTAGGACAGATGTCGTAACATTGTTTGAGGTTCATCGAGATGCGGATGCCGGCGTGCGTTGCCCCGATGATGGTCGTCAACCTCTCGCATTTTCGAGCCCGCAAAAAGTCTACACACGCACGCTTTGTCTAGTATGGCCTGACCTGACTAAACCAAGTGTCTAAACTGTATCACTCGGGCTTTGTCGAGTTATTGTTCCTGATCGGGCATAGGGCGAGGGAGGGAGGGCTTTAGAGGGAGTGGCGTCAAGGAGGATGGGGGAGGGTGGGATGGAGAGACATACATATCCGGACCAGGTAAGACATGCATGCATGTGTCGGCACGCCGCATCGATGGGAAAGTCATGTCTCCGATCTAACCCTACAGAGAAGCATTCTTCTCCCTTTTCCTCCAGATTGAGAAGAAGAGATAGCCAAGGATGGTTGAAAGTTGGACCTCCACAACAACGCTCGCTTACAGATTCACCTGGGGATATACCTAGGTATCTAGGTAGAGAGGGAAGAAGCCTTGACAGCCTCGATCGGTGCCCGAAAAAGTTCACGGTGCGGGATGGACGAGTGCCCAGGTCCCAAACTACTGGGCCGACCGGTATGTGCATGATCAGGAAGGGTATAGTGCGCGACTTGTACACTATACCAACTAGTAGAGCTGGCCGGCTAGCTGGTAGACTAGTCCGCTTCCAAGGTCGGACGGGGGGTTCAGGTGCTTCTGGGCTGGCGCGGTGCCAATGCCGCTGGCTCTATAAGCTGATGGCGGGTTGAAATCCATGGTGGGGGTTAGTTATCTAACAGAACCAGATGGGATGTCGTGTAGTACCCGAAAGCCCAGAACATGTATCGACAAGTCACTCCGGCGCTGGGCAAGCGTGGCATCCCCCTCGCCTCCCTCTCGCATTGGGGCCGCAGCAAGTGACGCAGAATCAACTCGCGGACCTCGACCCCGTTGCCTGCGGCCCGAGCATTCTTGTTCGACGCGGCGCAGGCCCCAAACATCGTGCGCACATGTGTGTATGTACTATATGCGGTGGACAACCTCAGGTCAACGTTGCTCTCACACGGGGCACGGCCACCCGCCCCGTCCCGGCAAAGGTACCTAGGTAGGTATATCAACATTGTCATCCAGCGAGGCAACCCAGATACAACAGATTCCATTCTCTGCGAAACCCTATCGTGCAATACACACGCACGCACACGACGCGCAACACCAACTCACCGAATCCAGCAACCCCGGCGTGCTCGTGGGAATCAATAAGCGAGCACATGGGGCACCGCCCCCTCGGGACAGCCGCCGCGCACCCGGATGGCTGGGTTGGCAGGTAGCAGGCCCCCCATGCCTCCTCTGTGCTGAGATGTGCGCCGTCAGCACTCTGGTGCTGAGCAGGATCGTCCGCCGCCGGCCGGGGGGAGGGGAGGAGGGAGGTAAGGAGGGGGCACGGTTCCTCGTGTGTGCTCGTAGGGCTGAGGATGATCACGCAACGCACTGAGATTGGTTGGTTGGTTGGTTCGTCGGCCTGTTACGCTGCGGCCTCGTTTCTTTGTCTTCTCTCTCTCTGGCACGGCGGCCAGAGATGCAGTCTCCTTCGGTGAGAAGAACATGTGGGCCCTCCCATTCGTAAGTGTACATAGTATGTGGCCAGGCAGGCATATGTATTGCCTGTCATGTCATGTCAGAACCCACCGCTGCCCAGGGGGGCCAAGCAGAGACATCCGAGTGCCGCCCGCCCGCCCGCTGCCCACCACGTCCGTGGTCAATTTTACACCTGCACTGTACCAGCGGCCGATGGTTCACGCAAATGCGTGAGCCTCAATGCCTTCGACCCGCAAGAGTTTTGAAAAAGACACAGACAAGGCAGGCGAGGGAGGCACAATGACCTGACCTTGTCTCGGTACCTCCCAAATGCTTTCCCACTCCACGCACCGTCCCATCATCCCATCCCGTCACACGGAGAGACACATAGGCACACAGGCACAGACACGCAACACTGCAACACTGCAACACACGCACACAAACACACACACACTCTCTCTCGCCGGACCGGCCGCCTGCCGCCGCCCGAATCTAGCCTAAACAAGCCCCAGGCACGTTACGCCGCGAAAATGTGTGTGTGTGCACGTAGTAGTAAGCTGATGGGCCGGCGCATGAAGGATTTGGGGTTGGGATGGGATTGCCTCCTGCCTGTCAGGGTTGTGTGTGTGTGTGTGTGACAGGGGCAGTAGTGTAGTAATGTAGACGACCTTGACCGCCTGCGTTTCCGGATTCCAGACAAACCCATCTACAATCTAAGGTAGGCTGGTAAGTAGGTAGGTAGTCCACGGGGGGATGGACAGGATAAAACTGCTTGCGCTGCGTTCGGTTCCCAATTAGGCGACGGCGGCTCACCCGCTCGCTTGATCTACATGCCACACAGCAACTCGCCTATGGCGGCGGCAGATTGGGGTGGACGTGCGTGAAGGGGAAGCCTTCGGACGTTCAATCTCTGCCTGCCCGCGACACACAGGGCTCTTCGTCACGTCTTCGCCTCGCCTCGCCTCGCCTCTGCCCTCCCGCCTGCACTACCTACCGCCTGCCCGGCTACCCGCCGACCCGGTCCGTCCGGGCTTGCCTCCGCAATGGCGGGCAGCGAGGGGGAGGACCATGGAATTGGGGACCGGGTTCCATTGTCAATAGTACTACCACTACGTAGCGGCTTGTGTTGCATGTGTGAGCAGCACGTCGTACACACACAAACACACTGCGGTAGTAGGCGCTCCATACATGGCCAGGCCCGGGTTCCACACGCCGGGGGGCGCTACCTGGGCCTGGGGTTGCTGGCTGGGGCAATACCGGGCCAGGGGAGTAGGAAGAGCGAAGGCAAGCAGTAGCTGGCAGGCAAAGGCAGGAGGGATGGATCGCTGGCGCCGATTCGCTCATGTGCAGTACGTAGTAGTAGTCCCTCTCTTTCTCCCACTGTGTGTGTGAATGCCAACCCCTGTCTCATTCATCCACTCCACGCGAGCGCGTATAATAATACAATATGCCGTTACCTACCAGTTGACCTTACCTACCCTACTTCTGCCACCACGCTTCCCTGTATATTTAGATTAAACTCTGCCACGTCGCCCTGCTCGTTCAACGACAGACCAGGAGGGGAAAAAGAACAAGAACCCTGGTAATAAAACAGTAAAGGAGCGGACCAATCGAGCTTGTGCAAACACTCCCGCAGAGAGAGTCGACAGCCCTGATGAACTATGGAAACAGGTTTCATCGGTAGGCTTGTCTGCATTTGTAGTTTCTTTCTTCTTTTCTTTTCTTGGCCTCCCAGCCGGAGTATCGGGTTCGCGGGACTTAGCGGCGGCGCCGATCCTGGGGACCCGGCTCGCTCGTGTCGTGCTGAGTCGCCAATCGGTAGGTAGGTGAGGGTCCCTCTTTTGGGAAAAGCGAGTGAGTGGGTGGGTGAATGTGACCAGGAGGGGAGGGGGGGGGGAGAAAGAGAAACAATATATCAGGGAACGGTTTCCTTTCAGTCCGTCACTGGCACACCAGGTGATATCTTGTAACAGTCTCTGCCGACCTCCCGGCTGGGGCGCAGGAAGCCGTCGTCGTCGTCGTCGTCGTCGTCGTCGTCATCCTCTTTGTTGCGCGGTCTGTTTTGCTGTTTTGGGTTCTGCCCTTGTTGTCTGGGTTACAAGTGGTTGCCGATCAGTTTAGATGCCAGAGGAACCCCTCGACCCCCGTTCCGATCTCCATAGTGAGGCGGGCAAGGGTATCAGGCAGGCAGGCCGGCCAGAGGAGGCACGACAACTCGCACGCCGGCCTGTTCAAAGTTTCTAGCAATTCTCCTTCCCCCGTCTGGGCCTCCACCCACCTTTCCGGCCCCGTCTTTCCTTCCCGTACAACAAATAAACCAATGCTCTTCGCAAATGAGGGCCGGCTCCACAGGCTGCACGTTATTGTCGTGCCATTCGCTACAGGGTGCAGAGGGATACTCACTTAGAAAAAGGTTAAATCGAGATCAGCAAAGTCGTTGCCGATACGGGGGAGGCTCGGCTATCCCAGCAGGGCGTCGATGGGCTTGGAGTGGCTTGTCCTCAATATGCTTTTTTTCGCGATTTCTCCCCACCACACTGTGCCTGTGTATATGGTATATAGTACACAAGCACAACATCCCACCAGGTACGTAAAGCGGAGACCCCATAACACGACCATGTAAAATAGTAGAGCGGGTAGAGAAAAAGCCACCGCTCAATTCATAGATTGCACCAAACCACCCCTCTCTCGAGTCCCGGGGCAGGAAGTTTGCTGGCGTGCTGCTGCTGCTGCTGCTGCTGCTGCTGCTGCTGCTGCTGGCCCAGTGTGGGGCTAAGCCGGAAGCCAGCCCGCCCCTCAGCCTCGGCGGGGGGCGTTTCACCGGCTGGGTTTGTGCACGCCGAGTGATGATGGGGGTGGATGGTGGACCACCACTCACCGAGCGACGAGAGGCGGCCAAGAAGGACTACTGCTGAAGGGAGGGAGATGTGGAAAAAAAAAAAAGCCTCCCTCCCCATCCTCGGTTCCGTTCCTTTTCTCCTCTCCTCGGAAGACGCGGGGTGGGGGTTTAGGAGGATGGGGGAGGGAGGGGTTGAACGAAGGCGGGAGAAATCGCGAATAGAACGCAACCCTCTCACAATTCCCCCCTCTCGTTCCGGCCCTCGCCAAAAAAGGTTGACGGACCCCAACCTGGAGGCTGAGGCTCCGTCCCGTTGCCGCTTGGTCGGGAAGTATATATCGTTGGCAACTCGTGCCTGTTCGGAGGGTTGCGGGACGACAGCAGGTACTTTTCTCTTTTTGGCGCCCGCCCTCTCGCGGCTCTAGCTTCTCGCTGCACCGAGTGGATGACGGGGTTGTTGTTCAGGCCGATATGTACCTCGTCCTCATCCTCATCCTACGAGAGTGGGGTCGCTTGACTGCTTCCGAGGTGGGTTGCATGGAGATGCAGAGACATAGAGTCAGTTGATACATGTCAATATTGGTGTAGAAGGGCGGCAACCAAGGAGGGGGGGGAAACGACCAATACGCAACCGCGCACAAAGAGGCTTCCCCCCCAGAGACGTAAATTGCCTCTCTAAAGTCTCCGGCTCGTGATGTAAACACCTCGGGGGCGTCCCGCCGTTATGGTTATGGTTGTCTGCCCGCGCAAGGGCGGCAGGCAGGCATTGTCATCGGGGGACCCTGCTGACATCAAGGTTGCTTACCCGGCGGCGAGGAGGGGGAGGAAAACCAGGGAAGGGCCGCATCGACCTTGTTAGTCTAGTGTAGCAGTCTAGCTGCTTGCTGCTGGTGGCTGTCACACACACACACACTCACGACATACCCCTCTCCACATCCGTGTACTATGTACACAAGCGTGCAGGCAGGCATGAGCATCCCGCCCCATTGCGACTTGTGGCTAGGTATCCCACCTTCCAACCCCCCCGGGTGCTGACATCGGCCGAGCGGCGGTGGTACCTCTGTGCCCCGTCACCACCACCGTCATCACCAGGACCCGCCGGTGCGCACACTTAGTTTCTAGCTAAGGTCCCTTGTGGCAGCACGGAGCAAAACGGGAGACTGAGGAGCGTGGGCAACAGCATGGCATGGTATGGCATGGCATGGCATGACCCGAGCGTTTTCTCGCGCACCTCGGGGTGCGGTTGCGCTGTTTTGCGCGGTGGGAGGATCGCGGGGTGTGATGTCAAGACCCGAAGTCAAAAGACTGTGGGGTGGTGGGCGATTTTGCTCGGCCGCGGGTAGGCCCCGAGTCGCCCATTGACGATCGCCATGGCACGGATGGCTGATAGACTGTGGCACACAGTTTGAGGGAGAGAGAGAGTGGGGGCGGGAGAGAGAGATAGACTCCAGGGCGCCCAGTCAATTGTGCGCGCATGCATGGAGTGCAACAGAAGGGCAAACAGATGAACTCCGGAAGCTCTGGCTTGTCTGATTGTATGCCATGAGAGAGGGATGATCCCTCTGTGTGTGGTGGTTCCCGCAGCGCTGGGAGTGGCATTTCTTGGTGTGGCGGATGTGTGGACATGCCCAGGGATGGGCCGACCTGGGCCTTCCCGCCCGTGGTGGTTTGTGGTGCAGGACGGACTCGGCGCTAGCGGCGAGGGATCACCAGCACTGTGTACTTGGTCGATGGTGCTAGAGTGCGTTGTATTCAAGTTGTTTTGCAGTGTGTGTGCATGTGTCGGATGGGTCCAGGACCCTTGGGCAGCCGAGGACCCTGGCAACCTGGCTCAAGTTGCTGAGTGAGAGACGGACGAGGGAAGATTCAAGAGTGTCGCCATAGCCGAATGGAGTGGCAGGAGGGTCTATCTGGGCAAGACATGCGAGAGATGGATCTGAATCAACTTTCCCAAAGAGGGTTGGCGTTGTTGTGCCGGGAGGACCACGGACTCTGTGCGTGAAGTGCGTGCTAAGCTATGTGAGTGCTGTGTGCTGTGTGCTGTTGTGCTGTGTTGTCTCCCGACGAAAAAATTACAACGACAGACCCCCTTTTCGTGGCCCCCTCCTTCTCTCCCTCTCTGTAGTCAGTCAATCTCCTCTTCCTCGTGTTTTGCCTCTTGCTTGCCCTCATCTGGCACCTCTCTCTCTCCCATTCTCAGTCACCCGCTCACCTCCTTTTCCCCCTGCGCGGACGGAGAGTTTTGTGGTGATTCCGGTATGGGCCCCCCATGGCGGTGTCGGGCGGGAGAATGAGGTGTGGAGTGGCCGGACAAGGGCCTGACAGGCACGACAGGCACGACAGGCACGACAGAAAGTTTTGAATGGGGAAGGCCACTTCGGTTGGCACATCCGCTGACACCGGCGGACGGGGGTGGCATTGCATACTGGAGTGTAACTTACTGTACGTACAGTACAGTGTAGTGTAGTGAGCAAGTAGGTTAGGTAATACATAGCAGCCCGACAAGGGAATAAAGTGGCAGGGCAGGGCAGGGCAAATAAAACACAAGGTCCTATGTTAGGCTTTCCTCACCCTGGCCAATGCATTTTGAAACGTGCTTCTTTTTTTGTCGTCTTGCTCCCGGGCCTGGACTGTTTGTTGGAGATGATGTGCGAGACGAGCATCATTCATCGACGGTAGACAACATAGAGAAAAGAAGAAGAAGAATTGGAAGAAGAAGCAGACTCGGGATGATGAATGAATGGTGGACTGGCTGTGGCTGACTGTACTGTACGCTCTTTTTCCATTACATACTATGGCATTGTTCATGTGCATCATCTCCATGTGCATCATCTGCTGCCATACAGTCTGTATCCCGCACGGGTCGCACTGTCACGCTGGACAGGTACGTTCCTCTGCCCGCCCAGCACGCCCGGGTCATGGACGTGGACAGGGACAGGGACCTCGACGGTGGGATTGATCTCGACCGAAGCAACCTGGGCGCGCCGTTTTAGATCCCCCTTCAGACGCCCAGACAGCCAGCCAGCCAGGCGAGGCCGGCTCGTGCGGTCAAGGCCGTCGGTTGATGAGAGACCAGTTTCTTTTCGACATGTTGGTGTTTCCCGTCTGACTGCCATTGGGTCCACCTGAACGAAGTCAGAGAGGTGACAGCTAGGAGGAACGGGAAGCAAGCAAGCAAGCAAGCCAGGACAAGACCTGATGACATCCGCCCATTGCTGCAGCTACACTAAACCATCGTGCCCATCCGCCGACCCCAGATCCCTGCCCGCCCGCCTGTCCCATCAGGTTCTCTGCAAGTACCTCCTCATCCAGGCACCTAGGGCAGGCAGACTGGCTGACTGGCAGACTGGCTGACTGGCCCGCCCTCCAAGCCAGCCCATAGTGTAGGCACCCCGTCACAGCCCGCCTGACACATTCTGCCAGCAAGCCGGAGTGACCTCGAGGCAACTTCTGGGGCGGTCCACCCCGGCTCGCCCGCCCACACACTGCCGCCCTTTTCTGGGCCGCCGTATGGAGTACTTTGGGACCTTTGGTGGGACATCTGGACTGGGTACGGCTGGGTACGGAGCACGGAGTACTGGCTCTGGGAACCCTGCTTCCCTTCCCTTCCCTTCCCTGGTCTGGCCTGGCCTAGTACACCATCTTCTTTCTTCCGCCTGCCTCTGCTTCGATCCCCATGCCATGCCATGCCATGTCCAAGCCATGTCCATACCCATGCCATGTACCTCGTACCACGACCGCCTCTCTAAGGAATCCCTCCTCACCCTCTCTTTCACCTGCCGACCTTCTACTCCTCCTCCTCCACCACCTCCTCACCCACTCACTCGCTTGCTTGCTTTGCACACTTACTACTCCCTCACTCACCTCCGGGGGATCCTTTCAACTCTCTCCTACCCTTCCCTCCCGCCGACAACCTCACCCCGCCAGACCCGCCATGTGAAGAGAGACCGAGCAGCCCTGCAACAACAGCAACAACAAAGGCTCGCCCAACCTGGTACCTACAACAGCCCGCGATCGCTGCCCGTCACCCAAGACACAACAAGCCCACCCAATCTGCAACAAGAGACCGACCAACCGAATATCCGCCCAGCTTTGTCCGCCCACCCACGACCAAACCCACTCCCCTTTCTCCCTCGAACCCCAGACGAGAAACACCGATACTACTCGGCAGATACGGACGTCACAAGGAAACGCCAGTCACCGCAGGAACCCTCTCAACCCGGTTCCTGACAGCTTCGGCTGCTGGCAATTGTGGTGCAGAGTCCCGGCCCCCGAGGTGGAACATCCATACAGCGTCATCCACCACACCCAGCCATGGTTCTGAGCATTCCCGACACCGGCCTCCACCTGGAGAGCTCGGCCAAGTCTGCCGACACCCTCCCTCTGCAGGCCTTTGCCCTCACCCTCAGCGACAGCGTCATAGAGGACTTGATCAGCCAGGTCCAAAATGGAGGCGACGTCAAGTTGTCCCTTGGCAATGTTCCCGTAAGTGGCCCCTTTGCACCAGGCACAAGCACAACTGCCGCCGGCGGACGAAACCTGCGATTCCCTGCCATGTGCCACCCCAGCTGGAAACAATGTCTATTCAATTTGGGAGCGGCCAACCCCCACATATCACCCATCTGTGTGCGAGCGGCCACCAATTACTCCAGCACGAACCAGTCCGCTAACTCTGCTCTTTCTCGCATGCAGTCCCTTCTCTGTGGCACAGTCCACAAGATCCCCAGGGCCGCCGAGATACCCAACCTCGACCTGTACATGACCGGTACCTCCGACTCGACACAGGAAGCAGAGAGGCTGCCACACCCCACAATGTCTCTCTTCACGAGGCCTGAGCTCAGGAAGTACCCCAAGCTCGCTGCAGGCCGCGTGGTCGTCAAGGAGAAGCCGGCCCCCGCGAACCCTCCAGCCACGGCTCGCAGCCCACGGTCCGAAATCCCCGACGATATCGCACAGCTCAAGAAGTCCATGGCACAGGCGAAGAGTGACAAGCTGGAGAATGGGTGTGTAGTGCTGAGCAGACTGTGGGCGCTGGGTCTGAGCTAACTTGCCCCACCTGTAGTACCAAGATCGTCAATAACCCCATACCCGTCAAACGGGGCGCAAAGACGGGCAAGGCGAAGCTCCTCCCGTCGGCCAAGGGGAGCACCTTCACAACCACCATCAGCAGGTCTGGTGCCGCCAGCCCTGCCCTCAGCGGCACGGGCTCTCCCTCCCTGGGCGCCACCCTGTCGGCCGACGAGCTGCTCAAGGAGAAGGCCAAGGAGCTTCGCTCACCCATCGTGCACGAGCTGGCCGTCAGGGAGATGACCTTTGACGAGCTCCAGTCTCGGTGGCCGAATGACGATGACGAGTTCAAGAATGCCCTCAACAAGGTGGCCGATTTCGACAGCAGCCGGCAGAAGTACTCCCTGAAAAGGATGTACTGGAAGGAGCTGGACGTGTTCAGATATGGATACGACTCTGACGAGGAGCGACAAAAGGCCATCGACAACGCAATCAGGATGTACGACCGCATGCGCGTGGGCACCACCGAGCCCGTCTGGCAGAGGCTGCTACCCAAGGAAGAGCGCGGAAAGGGCAAGTGCCTCAGCAAGCTGCAGGCCACAATTGCCAAGAGCGCGGCTACTGCGCAGGCCAAGACCCCGCAGATCAAGGTCCACGATGCAGAAGATTCGAGCAGCAGCAGGAACGGAGATGGCAACATGTCCGGTGTTGAGAGGAAGACGAAGAAGGCCGCCTCCCCACTACCACGGTCTTCCTCGCAGACGAGGCAGCCAGCCAAGAAGGCCGAGAGCAAACTGCTGTCACAAAAGAAGACAGCCACACCCAAGGCTTCGCCCACCAAAGCTGGCGCGAAGTCGGCAAAGGCCAAGGGCGGCCGTGTCCTCTCCAAGGAAATCATCTCTGACTCTGATTCCTCCTCGGAAGATGCTCCCATGTCGAAAACAGTGGCCAAGTCGAAAGCTTGGGACGTGGAGCGGGAGAAGGCAAAGGAGAGAGAGCGAGAGCGTGAGCGCGCCGAGAGGGAGAAGGAGCGTGAGCGCGCCGAGAGGGAGAAGGAGCGTGAGCGCGCCGAGAGAGAAAAGGAGCGCGAGAGAGAGCGTGAGAGAGAACGCGAGAGGGCTGAGCGGGAGAAGGAACGCGAGAGGGATCGTGAGAGAGCTGAGCGGGAGAAGGAGCGCGAGAGGGAAAAGGCGAGGCAGGCGGAGAAGGCAAGGCAAAAGGATGCCGCAGCCGCCAAGCCCAAGCCCAAGCCGGCCGCGCCCAAGGAGATCATCAAGTCCCAGGTTGTGGCCCGGCCGGCCCCCCAGAAGCGATCTCGAGATGAGCATGACGACGACAGCAGCTCCAGCTCAGGGACACCGCTGAGCAAACGGATCAACAGGGAGATCAAGGCACCCGCTGCTCCACGGTCCAAGCTTGCAAACAAGCGACCCCCCTCGGACTCCAGTTCTCAGAGCTCGTCCCGCGGCAACGGCAATGCAGGCAGCAGTCTCCCCAGCAAGTACAAGAACACCAGCCCGATCAAGTCATCACCGCTTGCTTCCTCGCCACCGACCAACGCCTCGGATTTCGACCACACATCCACGGACGAGAGCCGGCATGGCCGGCAGCGAGACAGGTCCCCAGACCGCAGCGTGACAGTGGCGAATGGGAACATCAACGTGAAGAAGCGCAAGGCACAAGCCGAGCGCGACACCATCGACGTGGCCATGGCCGACAAGAAGCGCCAGCGGGTGTCGACCGAGATCCTGGACAAGGCGCGCACCTTCAAGATGCACTACGGGGTGTACCAGCAGCTGCACCGCGAGTTGTCCGGGGCCAACAGCCTGGACAAGAAGAAGTACGAGAGGCTGATGCAGATGCACGAGAGGCTGGAGCACCTGAAGAGCTCCATCTACTCCCAGGTGCCCCAGGACGTCTGAGAAAACGACGGGACGAACGAATATTCAGGACAACGACAGACAGAGACACGATCTTGGTTTAATTTTTGCATGCATGGGGTCCACACATGAGGATGAGATTTCTCAACACGGTATGCATTGGCAGAGCAGCAGCAAGACCTTGTTTTTTTTTTTTCTTCCTCGACAAAAGCGGATGTTTAAGGTGCCTTGGTTCCTTCTCTTATTTCCCTCCCACAGAAAAGGGGGCTGGTCACTCGAACACACAAGAGCCCGTCTCCACCTCGAACTCACTCATCTCACACACAATCTCGAGCATTTACACAACGGCTGGCTTTTTTTTTTTTTTTTGCATTGTAAATTCGGAAAGGGAGGGCGGGGAAACCTGGGTAACCCAAGGGAGGTGTTTAAGGGTGCATATAGCATTTTCCTGCCTGCCTGCCTGCCTGCCTGTTTTCTCTCTTGCTAATCCTCCTACCCCGACAAATTCCTCGGCCTGTGCGGGTAGGAACGTCACGATACCAAGAATTAAAAAAAAGAGAAATTCTCATGAACCACAACTGCGGACCTCTGCTGCTATGTTTGACATGTTTGCGTGAGCAAGGGTGTGTGTGAATCAAGTAGACCTGTGTGCTATGGGTTATCCATCCCCTCCCGCCGGGCGAGTACGGCAGCCCGCAAGGGACGACGCATCATCGCCCTCCCTCCCTTGGTTTTATCCTGCGTTCCCTTGTTAGCTAAGAAAGAAAAAAAAAGAGCTGGAGTGTCAAACCACAGACTGTGTGTGTTCATGTGAGCGAGAGAACCCTTCCCTTCTGACGGGGTAAGCACGTCTCAACGAGATGATGGTAACCACCCGCTTCCATGCTCAGCGGCTTCTCTCAGGAGCAGTATACTATACTCACTACCAGGTAGCCTTCTACTACTGTACTTGGAGGGAGGGAGTACTCACGCCCCCCCCCCCGGGGCACCCACCCCTGCCGCCCTTTTCCTTCATTCATCGAGACGCACCGGCTAAATGAATTATACGCTCACAACACGGACGTACCGCCATTCTTTGGCTCTGAGCTTATTAGGTGGGCACGGAGTCGTCGGCCTCGTGCGTATATATATATAACTTCCTGTTGTATGTACACGTGACTGTGAAGTAGGTATGACATGAGCAGCAGCAAAGACGGCGGGTGGGCGGGCGGGCGGGTACGTCCGCTGAAAGCCCGACTAATCGAGCGCTTTTTGCTTGTCCAGGCAGGCTCTATTGTCTCGACACTCACGGGGTGATAGGTTCGCATGTGCTCGCTCCAGTTCCTCCTCTTGGTCGGTGCCGCGGCGAAGTCTTCATAATCGGGGCGGGCCCCTCTGGGAGGGAAGATGACAAGGGCGGGCTTGGTAGGAGTAGTAGTAGTAGTAGTAGTAGTAGTAGTAGTAGTAGTAGTAGTAGTAGTGGTGGTGGTGGTGGTAGTGAGGCAGGCAAAAGGTCGGTGTCGTTGCTATATTTACGGTCCGTTTGCCGTCCGCCTATTCCTGGGCTGTTCCGTGACTCTCTCTTCTCCTCTATATAAATATATATATATGTGTGTGTGTGTGTGTGTGTGTGTGTGTGTGTGTACAGTAAGTATCCAGTCCTGCCAGGGAGGACAACGAATAGTCTTGTTACAAACCATGGACGCGCGGGCCACGAGCACAACGCCCCATCAAGCCAGCGGCTCCTTGTGTCTCGCTGGAACCTTGCCACCAGGTTCCTGATGCCACACACACACACACATGTACATGCCTTTATATAGGCAAACACACGCACCCACGTTCAAGATCCGGTCACCTCAAAGATGATGTCGACGCCGTAGCAACCGCAGGCGCCTTACTGACCGTACGATTAGAGACCTGGAGCGGCTCCTGGGCACATATATAAGACCCCGTACGTGTGTGTAGAAAGAAGTACATATCATATGCTCCATCAATAAGGGACGGGGCGTTGACAGGGGAGGACGGCCCCGGTACGTACGTAATGTTTCGACTGCCGCCCCCCCCATTCTTTTGTTTGTCCCTCTTCTTCCTGGGATGAAGGAGTGGTTGCCCCTGCCGTTGCTGCTGGAATGCTGGTGTGGTCGTCGGCATTCCTGCGCGTCTCCTCCCTCTTTTGCCCCTGAGTGTTCGGGAAGGGGGCAACGAAACGCCCCCTCCGCCAGGGAGCGGCGTTCAGGGTGAGACCGGGTTATATTGGCTTCTCTCTCTCTCTCTTGTGCGCTGCCATCGTTGATCGAAATGAACAAAAAATCCCTGCTCATTAGGCAGGTAGGCCCCCCCCCTCTCCGGGGGGCGAGATGATGTCGTCAAAACCCCGGGAGACCACCCAATGAAGATCAGGGGCATGGTTCAGTTCTTGTCTGAGATTCCTTTTTCAAAAGAAGAGATTAAAAGATGATGTTATTCCGAAGACACAAAAAAAAGCGGTCGCTCCCGACCTAGACCGCAAATAGCAAAGACGTTTGGTTTGTGTTTTTCTCGCCCTCTTGCTCTCTCACATGAACGTTACAAAAATGGCCCCCTACCCGCTCACGACCCAGAGTCCGTACTCCCTTGTTGCTCCCCCCGGCCCCAAACGCATACTTGGAGCCCGCAGAGCGCCCGCTTTCGCCCCTCTCGTGCTGCTCGCACTAGAGAATATCAACGCTGCTGTTGCTTTGTGCCGTGCCTTGAGGTTGCTGATGGTGGTAAAAGTGGTGACATTCGTCGCCTATTGTGTCTTGAAGAGAAGGATGGCGCAGTGTCCGAGGTAGAAGTAGATGAAGTGCTTGGTTTCTGCCGGTCTGTCAGTCCATCCGCGTCCCCCCCAGGACGTCGCGGCAGAGACGGGGAGGCTCATCCGTACCGTGGGTTACGAAGCTTCCAAAGTTCCGCCCGACGATGCAATGCCACGTGGGGCCCTTGCGCTCGTCGAATGTTCTCTTGATGTGCTGGGCGATGTCCTATTGTCCGCTGCATCAGCGACCAAAGCAGGTCGTCTCGGAGGATGTGTGTGTCGATATCATGGATCCGCGACAGGTCCATTTAAACCCGGGAAAGCCACTGCAGGACAGCTCCGTACCTTCTCGATCGTGAACTTCGCCATTGCCTCTTGAGCTGCTCCTGCCGTCAGCGCCTGCGCGACCCAAGGTGTCCCCGCTCCCACCCGAGGGCGGTCTTACCAATGTCGATGGCCTCCTGCTGCATGTCCTCGGTCTGTGTGCCGCAGTAATTCAGCCCATGAACCCAGTGGCAACCCGAAATGGGCCCCGGCGCATCAGCCGTGTCCTTACCATGTCGGCGCTCTTGATCTGGGCCTCGAGCTTCTCCCGAGGGCCCGGGGAAGTAGCGCCTCCTTCGACTGCCATGGCTGCTGTTGTGATGTAGGTTTCGGGTCCTGCGGTGAGCGCCAGAACGTCAGTCTTGATGGACCAGAGAAGATGGGAGTTGCCGACAGCAGGGTGTGAGGGTTGGTGGTCGCGGCCGCCTGGGGCTGAGGTGCCGCAGCCAGCTGGCGCCCGCGGACAGCGCGAGGTTCGCTCCGCCGCGGACCAAAACCGCCGACTACCTCACGATGCACGAAAACCTGGCCGTCGGCGGGACAACTCTGCTATCATCGTCGTACCTTGAGAGATCTTGAAGGGGGCGGGCGGGTGGGCGTCCGTTCGGTTGCAGCGCGGCGAAGGAGGGAGGGAGTTCGATGAGGGCGTAGCCGGGAGGGGGGTTGGGAGGCGTCGTGTTAATTGATGCCCAGGGAACTCCATCGACACAAAGAGCCTCAGAGGCCGTGGGCCGCACCCAGCTCCCCTGAACGGCGACCCGACCCTGCTAGCGATCCAAGGTGGGGCATGAGCCCCCCGACCGTCTGGTCCGACTGGGAGAAACGGAGTGTGGGGAAGACATAAGATACGTACCGTCTCCAATTTTCGACCCGCCAAAAAGTTTTGCCTGCTTATTTTGCATCTTGACCGCGCCTTCTTTCATCTCTGCTTCAAACCTGTCTTCCCTCCTTTTGTTCCTCTTCACTCGTCACCTTGACCAACGAAACGATCGTTGCTGCAAAGTGTTGCGCAATCGCGTCGAGACTAATACTAACACGCCCCCCCTCGCGCTGGTCAGGATGTCCACCGCAGGCATGGAGTCGTCGCGGCTGTTCGTCAAGAACCTGCCGCCCTCCATCACAGAGGCCGATTTCCGAAAACATTTCACTACCGGCGGCCGGGAAGTCACAGACATCAAGCTGATCCCGAAGAGGAGGATCGGCTATGTTGGCTACAAGACCCCAGAGGATGCGGCGAAGGCCGTCAAGTTCTTCAACAGGTCGTACATTCGCTTGTCCAAGATCTCCGTCGAGGTCGCGAGGCCCATCTCAGACCCCGCCCTGCCGACTGCCAAGAAGATTGCTCCTCGCCTGCAGAACAGGCTTCCCACCCCGGAGCCTGAGCTGAGGGCGAAGGAGCCTGATGCCAATGGCAAAAAGAGGAAGAGAGAGGGCGTGGACGAGTCCGACCCCAAGCTGAAGGAGTACATGGACATGATGCGCCCTGGCCAGACCTCCTCGAGCAAACTCGAAGGGATCTATGGCCAGCAGCCTAGTGAACAGGTGGATGTGGAGATGGCAGTGGTTCCCGTGGATGCCGAGAGTGACGATGAATACGAGACCATCCCGGCCAAGAAGCCAAAGCAACGCGAGGATGCTGTTGAGGGAGCACCCGCCGCTCAGGTCCCGGTCCCGGTCCATGCCCCGTCACCGGTGGTCGACGCACCACAGGCAGTTGGCCAAGATATGCCCGACGCGAAAGGAACAGCTGATGCAACAGATGATGATTGGTTGAGATCACGGACAAACAGATTACTCGACCTCGTTGATCCGGATGACCAGTCAGCGCTGCCGCCCGCTCCTGCACCAGCTGCTCAGGCCCCAGCTGTGACGAGTCGGCCATCGCCCCAGCGAGAGATGGAAGTCGACCATGCCCCTCGGGTTGCTCCCGAGCCTGCCGCTGAGAAATCGGAGGAGGAACTCGCAACGGAGCAGGTCCTTCGTACAGGTAGGCTCTTTGTTCGGAATCTGCCCTTCAAGGCTACCGAGGCCGAGCTCGCGAAACACTTCCAGAAGTATGGCGAGACTGAAGAGGTAAGCAAGCTGTCCCTTGTCTCTGGATCCCCTTTGCCACCTCCACCCGTCGTAGTGATGAACCCATGATAGGGACATCTTATGCCAAAGGCACATGATTATATTTTGGGTCAAGTTTTTTAGTAGATGCTTCGACTTTTCTGAACGACACACCTCACTTGGTCATATTGTCTCAGCTTGGTTCAGATTCAACATGCTGACGCAGATCTAGGTACACATTCCTGTCTCCGGTTCGGGACAAGGTAAGGGGTTTGCCCACATCTCATTCTCGGATCCTGGCTCTGCCATTGCAGCTCTGCAGGATGCGGATGGCAAGCCTTTCCAGGGGCGTATCCTCCACATTCTTCCAGGTCAACCAAAGAAGGACCAACAGCTGGACGACTTTGCCATCTCACAACTGCCGCTCAAGAAGCAACAACTTCTGCGCAAGAAGGCACAAGCTTCGACCAGTACTTTCAACTGGAACTCTCTGTATATGAACCAAGATGCTGTGCTTGCGTCGACTGCAGATCGTCTTGGGGTATCCAAATCAGAGCTCCTCGATCCCACCTCGACTGATGGCGCAGTGAAACAAGCGGTAGCCGAGACACAGATCATCCAAGAGACCAAAGCTTACTTCGCGACTCATGGAATCAATGTTGAGGCCTTCAAGTCTCAAAAGAAAGGAGACACGGCAATCTTGGTGAAGAATCTGCCCTTCGGCACCAGCCTGGAGGAGCTGCGGAAGCTCTTCGAAGAGGCTGCTGGGGGAAACGTGCTCCAGATCTTGATGCCCCCGAGTAAGACGATTGCAATAGTCCAGTTCACTCAGCCTGTCGCGTGCAGAACCGCGTTTGCCAAGCTGGCCTACAGGAGACTGGGCTCGTCCATTCTGTTCCTTGAGAAGGCGCCCGCAGATCTGTTTGGAGACCAGCAGACACCTGCGCAGCAACCTCAGGCTGATCGCCCAGGTGCCGTGCAGAAAATATCTGGCACGGACCTGCTGGAGCAAGCTGATGACCAGGATGGCCAGGACACGACATCTCTTTACGTCAAGAACCTGAGCTTCGATACCACCACGGCCCAGCTGGCAGATGCGTTCAAGCACCTGGCCGGATTCGTCCATGCACAGGTGAAGACAAAGACGGATCCCAAGAAGCCGGGTCAGGTTTTGAGCATGGGTTTCGGCTTTGTGCACTTCCGCTCGAAGGCGCAGGCTGAGGCTGCTGTCAAGGTCATGAATGGATTTGTGCTGGATAACCACACCCTCGCAGTCAAGGCATCGCACAAGGGCCACGACGCGGCCGAGGAAAAGCGACGCGAAGAAAAGGCCAAGAAGGCCGCAGGGCAAAGGACCAAGATCGTCGTCAAGAACCTCGCCTTCGAGGCTTCCAAATCCGATCTGCGCCGCTTACTCGGGACTTACGGCAAGCTCAGAGTCGTCCGCATTCCCAAGAAGTTTAACAGTTCCTCGTTAGTGGCCCACCTCCCTTCCCCTTCCCATTGGTGCATCGTTCTGACGCAGCTGCTGACGCGAAAACAATCAACAGACGTGGGTTTGCGTTTGCCGAGTTCGAGTCCCCACGAGAGGCAGAGAACTGTATCAGGTCGCTCTCCAACACCCATTTGCTCGGGCGCAAGCT
The DNA here is from genome assembly GCA_001447215.1 of Diaporthe aspalathi. Taxonomy (NCBI): domain Eukaryota; kingdom Fungi; phylum Ascomycota; class Sordariomycetes; order Diaporthales; family Diaporthaceae; genus Diaporthe; species Diaporthe aspalathi. The sequence goes on from LJJS01000770.1 coordinate 61,413, forward strand.
CGTCCTCGACTACGCCGAGGCTGAGGCCGTCGATGCGGAAGAGGAAATCGCCAAGATGCAGAAGAAGATCGGGGGCCAAGTCAACAAGGTGGAGCTACAGAAGCTCACCGCAGGGAAGGGCAGTGCCAGACAAAAGTTCGAGATCGGGGACGACGACAACGAGGACGCCGCCTAAGGGCCTGATGCGGCGCGTCCTCGATTGGCGAAGGGGGCTAGTTAGTGCTAACGGTTTCTCCGGCGAGACCAAAATAACACCAGCTGGACCAGCTGGACCAGCTGGACTCACTATTTTCTGCTCTACTCTAGTCCTTGTTTTCCTGTCCTTTGGCACTAGAGGTGGGGGGAGGGGAGACTCCCGAGTACTTTCGTCTGGTGTCTTGTCCATCCCTTGGCTGAAGGAGATCTTCACCACGAACCGGCGGCCGCCAATTTCTGAGAGCCCCACTTCACAACCCAATCTGGACTTCAGTTTTGCCCCCCTCGCCCCCCTGCTATTGAGCACTGCTTCCTGCTATCTGCATTTTAGCCTGCATCTGGGGGCTCTCGGTCTGCTTGCTTTGAGCACCATGTCTGTCGCTAATCTCATTGTCATACCTGTTGGCGGATGTGCCCCGCCCTGGGCGCCCATGTGGCCGGATCCATACGTTGCATAAGACTGCGGGTGCCACAAGCCACAAGCCCCAAGACCACCTAATCACCCCTGCATTCCTCCTGCTTGCCTGCTTGCCAGGGACGGTCTTTTCCCAAGAGTCTTTTCGACGAGGGAATCCCCTCCTATTCCCTATCCGTAGGGCATAGAGGGCGAGTGGCGTGTTTGTCGCCGAAGATCTTTTGAGACCCCCCGTCGTCATCTTCCTGGCTCTGGTTTTGGATCTGGGTTAGGTACGGTACATCCGCTCCGCCCTAAGACTATCACAGCCAACCGGACCTGGGCTCTGACCAACCCGGCAAGGTGGGAGAGACCACCACCCTTCATCAAGCGATCGAGCGAGACCAGCTAGGCTAGGCCTCTTTGTGTCGTCCTTCCCCTTCTCTCGGTGAGAAGGGGAGAGGTGTCTCCTTAACGCGTGGCCTGCACGAGTATTGTGTAAAGCGGTTAGCCATGGAGGGGAAGGGGGGGGCGTGGAGGAGCCAAGTAGATCACTTGTTCACCCCCAATGGTATTGTTGTTGTTATTAGTTACAAACCCGGACTCATGTTCCCTTTGAGCGGGACGGAAGGGAAATAATACAACGGTGTTTGTGACAGGAGAGAGACGTCCGGGGCTGGCAGTTAGTCTGTCTGTCTGTCTGTCTGTCCGTCTGTCCGTCTGTCCGTCTGTCCGTCTGTCACTCACTCAGTACGTCCCTCGATGTACGTGTGTGTAAGAGTAGGAGGCTATGTATGTATGTAGCTGTGTCTGTCTTCTCGCGCTCTCTGTCTCTCTCTCAAAAGTGTTTTCCATATTATAATCCCCGCTCCTGAGGGCATTCCTTCAACAAACCTACCAGAGGCCCTCCACCATTCGCCTCAGTCAAAAGCGTTCATTCCTTCTCTTCCTTTTCTCTCAGACCTTGTTACAACACATCACGTTCCTTCCAAAAACACGCCGTGGAGGCATTCCATTATTCATTTCTTGGTCACCTTCGCTTCTCTCCTTCGAACAAACCCATTCCATTCTTTCCTAGCCAGTCAGTCACTCAAGTCGTATCCGTGTACGAGAAGCACCACTACAGAGTTAAGGTAATCCGAGGAAGACGAGGAGAGAGAGAGAGAGAGAGAGCGAGAGACCAAAGAAGAAGAAAAAAAATACCCTTACCCGTGAAGCATTTGACCTGAATTCCTGTCCTCGCCCCTCTGGAATCGAGCACACGGACAACGCAGACCCAAAAGGCAACAAGCAAGCATCGCGTTGAGCCCACCCACCCACAACATGCTGGGCTCCCTGGATGCCCACCGCGCCGTGCTGCCCTCCCAGAGACCACCCTCGCCGCCCCCTCACCCTCACCACTCCCACCAGCCCATGCCCGACTATGTGCACCATGACCACCACCACCACCACATCGGGCCGTTCCCTTATGAAGACGCCAGCAGCACCGCCAACAACACGAGCAGTAATAACACCAGCAGCAGCAGCAGCAACAACAACAACAACAACAACAACAACAACAACAACAACAACAACAACAACAACAACAACAACAACAACAACAACAACAACAACAACAACAACAACAACAACAACAACAACAACAACAACAACAACAACAACGCCGCCGCCAGGGCCGAGTACCTCGCCCGCATCGGCGGCAGGGAGCCCCTCCAGGAGTCGACGGGCAACGTCCAGCACCATCACCAACACCATCACCAACACCATCATCATCATCAGCAGCATCCTGCCCACCACCAGCTGCAGCATCATCACGCTCACTACCCCTACGGCCAGCGGGCCCTGCCCTCCCTGTCGGCGGCCTCGTCCGCCTCGTGCACCCCGGTCCTGACGCACGCCCTGTCGACGATCCCCGTGGCCCCGATCCTGCCGACGCAGGCGCTCGGGTCGACGGGGGTGGTCGTCGCGCCGCCGGCGTCGTCCGGGGGCGCCTCACAGCAGCAGCAGCAGCAGGAGGATGAGGGTCAGCAGCAGCACCAAGGGGCCGGCGGCAGCGGCGGCGGGTCCGGCGCGGCGGCGCTGGCGGCTGCGTCGGCCGCCGGGACGTCGACGCTCAGGCTCCGGCGGCACCAGCTCAGCCTGCAGCGGCAAAGCTCAAGGCACAGCAAGAACCCCATCTACCTGTCGCCCGAGTTCTGCCAGTACCGGGTCAAGCAGAAGGACAAGGACGAGCAGAAGTGGCCGGACATCCTCGAGGATGCTTTTCTTGATGGTGAGTTTCTTGTGTGTGTTCTCGCTCCTCACCGCCAGAAGTCGACAACCCCCCTATTCGTCTTAATCTTTCACCTGACAATGTCAATTGTTTTTCACCGACCCATCTTATTCCCTCTCACCCCATGACGAGACCCCAATATCCCCAAGGCAAAGCAATGCCATCACAAGTTATACATACCCCAAAAAGAAATCACGAATTGCAATAGGCCAACGCCAAATACTCACGTACACACTCGCTCACTTTCACTCACTCACACAAAAACAAAAAAAAACAGCCCTCCTCCTGATAGTCCACATGGGCCGCCGCAAGTACCACATGCACGGCAAGCAGCACGGGCGCAACATGCTCATATGCGAGTACATCTGGATCGCGTGGAAGCAGCAGACCCTGCCGCCGGGGGCGCCCGCCCCGCCCCAGTACACCATGCAGGAGGTCAAGCCCTGCCAGTGCAAGCCGCCCAAGAAGCCGCACCGCGACGACGAGCCGTGCTGGGTAAAGGTCAAGCACGACTGGTACCGCGAGCGCAAGCAGGTGTCCAGCCACATCCAGGTCATCAAGAACTTCTTCCGATTCCACCCGGCGTGTGAGTCTTGGTTGTCTTTTTCTTCTTTTTTTTCTTTCCTACTCCCCTTCTTCTGCTATTTCCCGGCCGCTGCCGCCCTTGCCCCCCCCCCCCAACATCAACAGCACCCCGGGCGCTTTCCGTTGTGTCGTTTTGGTCTTTTGGTGTGTCACTCACTGCCTCAACCAACCACTTCCCACTCGGGGGCCGAGATCTTTGGGCCGGGGGAGGGGGGGGGGAGTTGAGAAGCAGTTGCTCGCAAGTCATGTGGGGTGCCACATCCGGGGGGGGGGGCCTGGAACCCATAGATGTCCTTGGCACTAAGCAAAAGTGCAGTGCGCAAGGCGTGGCAAAAAGCCACCAGCCGCCTAGCCTTGTGTAGCACTCGTTATATTTCTTTTGTTTTTTCCCCCCCTAATCCGGAAAGATGCCCACGATCCGGAAGCTGACGGTGTGTGACGTACAGACCACTTCTTCTTCTCCAAGGGGTCCGAGGAGAGCGGCAAGGACAAGAAGAAGTCGAGCCCGGGGCGGTGGTACAAGGAGAACACGGACCAGAAGTCGTTCAAGGACGACCCGGTCCTCAACGCGCTCAAGGAGGACCGGCTGCCCGACGTGCGGCCCAACTACGAGTACTTCGGGCAGCTGCTCAACATGAACCACCGCGTGCAGGTCAGCCCGTCCATGTGCTGGCTGTACCTGTCCAACGACCTGATCCGGGACCAGTCGTCGACCGAGACGCGCTTCTACACGGACGACGAGACGGGCGCCAAGCGCGAGGAGGAGGTCGTCAAGGTCAAGACGTACCACCCGGAGCAAGGGCTGCTGCCGCACTGGGACTTCCCGCACCGGTACGAGTTCACGAGCGGGCGCAAGGAGTGGGGCGCCCGCGACAAGGAGGACCGCAGCATCCGCCAGACCTTCCTGCACGAGTACAACTGGGACATGAAGCAGACCGAGTCGAGCTCCGTGCGCGAGGTCTGCGACGAGTGGGAGGCCGACCACCCGGAGCTGCACGCCGCGCTGCAGGGCGTCATCGAGCACCACGACCTGCAGAACGCGCACCTGCACGGCGCGCCCGGCGGCGGTGGTGGCGGCGGCGGCGGCGGCCAGTGCGACATCATCCACATGGACCTCACCCTCGACATCCACGGCATCACCAAGCTGACCAAGCTGCCCAAGGGCAGCGCCTTCCGGCCGCTCGTCAAGATCACCGTCGCCCAGCAGAGCCTGCAGAACCACCACTGGTGCGTTCGCACGCGGCTCGAGCGGCCCCCGGAGCTGTGCTCCGGCGGCAGGGGCACCTCCTTCAAGGACGACCTGGAGATGGGGTACGTCTTCACGCACGTGAGGGGTTGCCACGACAGGAACCCGACGTGCGACTGCCGCGAGCGCCGGAGGGGCAACGTGTGGTCGGTGCCGTTCCCCGAGGTCCAGTGGGCCGAGGCCCTGGACCTGTGCGCCACGTACCCGCGGTACTTCCTGCCCAAGGAGAAGAAGGGCGGCTCGGCGGGCGGCGGCGGCGGCGGAGGAGGAGGAGGAGGAGGGGCAGGCGCGGCGGCCAAGAAGGACGAGGATGACGTCAAGGAGGAGGACGTCGTCACGCAGATGGACCTGATGAAGGCCACCGCCATGTTCCAGGAGCTGTGGTCCAGCCCGCCCGCGCCGCCCGGGTCGCCCGACCAGCTGAACTGGACGCGGCGTGCCGTGATCCTCTGGACGTTCAACACGATCCACTTCTTCGACAAGGAGAAGAAGCTGTGCACGACGCCCGCGGGGACCAACTGGCGCTTTCTGACCGCCGTCGACCCGCTCTCGCCGATGCACCAGGAGAGGATGCTGCTGAGTGGCAGCGCCGCCCTGAGGGGCGACCGGGTCGTCATGTCGCCGTCGCCCACGTACCAGCAGATGCTCAACGCACAGATGGCCGAGAACTTCAGCTCGGCCTGGACAGGCGGCAACGTTCACTTGAACATGCCGCAGGGCGGGACCCAGTCCAACCCTTCGTCGATGCCTGTCTCTCCTATGCCCTCCTACGGGCCATCAAACCTGAGCCTCCATGGGAACTTCACCAACGGCCTCGTCACTCCTCCACCATCCGCAGCACTCACCTCGTCTTATGTAGCCGGTTTCGACGGCTCCTCGGGTATGGGCGTGCACGCCCAGGACCTGGGAGGCCAGAGCCTGGGTTTCATGCCGACCATGACCTCGGCCAACACCGACGCGAGCTTCCTGTCAAGCGGGTCCTTCTCGACAGAGTCCTACATGCCCTACAACACAACCAGCAACAGCTTCTACGAGGAGCCAGAGGACGACGAGAGCGACACTACCATCCCAGGGTGCGAAGCCACGGACCTGACCGGCCTGGCGCCACAGCAGTGGTCCAGCATGAACACCGCTGCCCACGCCGGCAACAACGCGCTGGCTCTTGACTGGAGCCACCCGGACCTGACCAGCGGGCTGTCGATGGCAGTCAGCGACGAGACGGGCCTGGGCGGCGAGGCTGGGGCCCACCCCCTCGACGACGGCGCGCGGCAGTTGCAGCAGCACCCGTACGACGCCTGCGCGGCAGTGCGATCCGAGGCCGGGAGGCAGGCTAGGGCGCAGTCCGGCGACCACTACCTGGCGGGGCTGCAGCGGATGCAGGGCAGCCTCGACGGCAGGGACCGGCTTGAGCAGCAGCAGCACAGGGCCAATGTCGGCGCCCACCACGACGACGACATCTGGAACACGGCCGCGTCGACGCCCAACAACTGCGATGCGGCGCAGATGGTCGGGGCCCAGGACGCCTCGGCGCAGTTCGGCCAGTCGGCGAGCGGCTGGGACGACAGCTTTGGCCAGTTCCACGCGCAGCAGCCACATCAGCAGGGGCAACCTCATCGTCATCTCAGTGACGGGCTGCCCAGGCCGGCCACGGACTATCTGGGCGGGTCCGGCGGCAGTGGCCTGAGCCCGCTGATTAGCCGCAAGCGCTCCAGGGAGGAGGCAGAAGGCGACGACGCGTACTCGCTGGGCTCGATGGGAGGCTACGTACCATCAGTACACAAGAATCTCCGCTATCGCCTTGCTTAACGAATCGATGGCGCTGCTCTGGATATCGGAAGCAGGATCCTGGTACCAAGGTGGGCCAATTCACGCGGCAAAAGAATGGGAACGAGCTGATCGACTGGCTCACCGACCGAGTCGTCGACAGTCGGCTGCTGTGCCCGGGACAGCCGTGTGGGGAAATGTGATAGACGTGATAGACAGGGTCCAGTTGACAGGCTTGGGGGTGTTCGGGAGGTTTACCGGGTATCGGATGAAACCAGGGGTTTTGGCGTTTCACGATACCCACCTGCGAGTGTGTGGCACACTTGGTGTTCTGTTGAGGCGGTCGTGGTTGGTCATGTTACAACTGTGGCGAGTGATTAGTCGCGACTTGCATGGAGTCTGGGAAACTGTCTACAATCTTTCTGTCACAAACTGCGAGCGCCTTGGCGACAGACTCGGGTCCCCATGCAGGCAAAGTCTGCAGATTGTTCATCCAGCACAGACGGTGAAAGTTTCCCAGTCGTTATTGGAGCTGAGCCTGGAAAACCAAGCACAGAAAACGCAACTGACTTTTTTGTTTGCCTTTGCACATTTTTTTTGTCCCGGGTAACAGAGGCAAAGCAGTAATTGGCCACTGGTTGCCACAATATCAGACGGTGCTCGTCGTGACTTTTGCCACGGGAAACTTAAAGCGGGCTGCGGTCTGAGTGGGTGTGGGTTGTGCATGTTTCGTCCCTTGTCAGTGGTAGAAACGAAGCCAAGGCGAATTTCGTGGGGACGATAGTGGCAAGCGCTCATTTGGAATTGAGCGCGTATTGCGGGTCCAGGTTTTTGCAAACTGTAGCGCAGAGCATAGGTGACAGAAATAAAGTGGTGTTTGTCTCTGCTGGGCGCTGCCGGGGAACCTGTGGAGCCGGTGAGCTGGGGATCCCTGTTGCCAGCGGCGCCTTGTGTGTTGAGGCTCAAATCGATCGACAGCCTATCGGCTGCGTGCTAACGGGCGCTTGGCAGGGAGGTGTTTCAGTGCGGTCGGACCAGACCCGACCCCCCCCCCCATGCATGTGAGCGGCGACTAACACGCGAGGACCAAAGGGGCACGGGCACAGCGAGTGACTGGCGGGGGAATTTCGACCGTGAGACGGAGTGACCCATCCCACGGGACTCGATATGCCGGCAGATAGTCGGAGCTGAGGCCTGGAAAAACGCCACCTCTTCCACTTGAGTGCCGCACGGATGCTGCTTGCGAGTACCGAGGCGATGGGACGTCGGGAGACAGAATAAGTTGGCAAACTGGACGACGGCTTGTGCAAATGCCGCGAACCGTCCAAGAAAGATGTGACAGGATGACTGCTTGTCAGAACATGAGTTGACGCATACAAGCCAAGAGGAAGGTCATGCGGGAAACCAAATCCAGATCCAGGCGAGTCGTTGGGTTTGCGAGTGAGAGACCCATAGGCTTGGATCATGAGGCCTGGCTCGAGTGCAGGTAGTCAATGGTGTGGAAAAGGCGAAACTCGGGAGATAGTCGACTCTGGCCCCGTCGGTCGAGCTAAGGGGAGAGCCCGAGCCGGCCGGCTTGCCCCAGTCCGGTGGGATGTGTGGTGTTGGTGTTGGTGACAATTCGGTGTGGGTTAGGCCCAAGTCGGTCAGGCTGCTGCAATGGCCGTGGGCATGGACAGGACCAGGTTGGGCGCGGGAGCGGGGATGATGGGTGATGGTGACAGCCATGGGTGAGTGATGGTGACAGCCATGGGTGACCGATGGTGGCGCGCCGAGACGAGGCCCCGAGATTTGGGGGTCGGGTCGAAGGCGTGAACAACCCGGCAAGACCCAAGGAACGCGCAAGACCAAGACACGGGGCCGGAGGTCAAGAAATATGGCCAGCATCGTGTTGATGATTGATGGTTCACTCATCAATCAAATGGGCGTGGCCTGGTGTTTTTCGCTGGCATTCGGGGCCGGGGCTGGGGCTGCAGCGCCAACACAGCCAGTGGTGCGAGGGCGGTCTGGGCCGTACATGGTAGTAGACCAGACGTGGCCGGTGGAGTGGGCCATGGCGCGGTTGTTGATGCGAGATGGTTGGCTGCGAGCTGCTTTTGTGGTGTTTGGGCAGACGACGAGCGTGCATCCGTAGCCGCCGCGGGCTGCCCCACAAATGGTCATGGTCTGTCTGTCATCAGTCAGTCAGTCTGTCTGTCTGTCTGTCAGTCTGTCAGTCTGTCAGTCTGGCGTGTACGATACGACACAGACGGTGTGCCATCAAGAGCGCACTGGGAAGTGGCAGGCAACAAGAAGGTGTAGCAGTCGGTCAGATCGGTGGTGAGAATCGTGATGATGACTGATGGATTGGTTGGATGTGAAGATGCAGGTGGTCGGTCAGACAAGCCCTGCAGAGACGCGGAACGAGTGGTCCCAACGGCTCCGGCGCACGAGCCACACCCAAAAGCTGGCAGGCCTTGGTGGGCTGCAGGTCCACCCTTAAGGGTAAGCGACCGCAGGGGTGGGTCATCCCTGCTCCCGCGGGGGCATGTGCGTGGACATGTGTTCCAGACTGACAAGTCGTTTTAGCCGCGGGGAAGTCACTTCTGGCATGGCAGTGGGTGGGAACGGCACTTGGATCTTGGTAGTGACAACGCTAGAACGGCAAGTACTTTACACCAGCAGCACAAGTTTGGCCACCAGAAGCGGCAAAGCGTGCGTTCGACTCAGTTCCGACCTTCATTTTTTCTGCCTTCTTCCTTGCTTTACTAATTACTCATGGACAAAACACACACAGAGAGAGAAACACACACACAGGGAGAACAATTATACATGCTCAATCTACCGTCGCATCTGTTCCGTCCCCTGCAACCCTGCAACCCTGCAACCATCTGCAACCCTGTCAGGCCCGACCCCTCCATAATCCTCATCCCGGTCGCATATCATGATCGCGCGATGGGGGATTTGCAACCGGCATCTGGAATATGTCCCAGTCGCCACGGTAGCTCACACATGCGACAAGAACAATGCTTGCCCTTGCCGACATTGTCTCGTGCCTGGCACTACCTGGGGTTTGGCCTGGTCCCTCTGGCTTTTGCCTTTTCCTTTTGGCCTGTTCCGATTTGTTCTGGTACTCGGGGGGCGGCCCTAGTGTTCCCACAGATGGCCCGACTAGATTGCACCATGTCTGCCATGTCTGCCCAGGTGCATGTCCGACATGGGATGAAGTCTGGAGTCTCGACCCTTCATCCGTAAGTATCTGTATGTGAGACTGGCCATGTCTCTGTTTCTCTGTTTTACTCTCCTACTACTGATATGTACCTGGTGTGGTGGCCATCCTACGGGCCCAGCCAGCTCCACAAAAACACGCGCCCGGCCTCTGCAAACACCTCTTTTTTTGTTTTCACCCTCGACCTCTCATGTCCACTCGTTTCCTCCCCAGAGGCCTGGATGCCTTCCCTTGCTCCCTCGGGGCCCACCACGGGAAACAACCACACGACGACCACGTCTTCGTTCCTCGTCCCCGCCGCCACAGTCATCATCCTGCATGCTGCATGCAGTTGAGCAGATATCTCGCCCCGATCAAGTGATCCCATCGGCCCCGTCGCCCTGCAGCCCCCGTTGACACCATCCATCTTCGTCTACCGTCCCCGCGGGTTTCTGTTCCTTTAACTCTCGATCCCTCTTGACTGAGAGGCAAACTTTGAGAGGCAAACTTTGCAACTCTGACACCCACATTCTTCATCTGCAAGTCATCATCCGATCTGCAGGACCTCGTCGAGACCCCATTGTGTGACCGCCTCTTCGGCCCTATCCGACCCATTCTGGCCCATATCACTCCGGCCTTCACCACCTGACCAGTCCCTTCTATCCTGGGTTTACCTTGACATCGTCGCCTCCGCTGGAAACACCATTCGGCTCGAGACTGTCCAACAATATCCACTCGATTGTCAAGATTCGAAAGACAGGGTCTCCCATTCAAGGCAGAAAGGCCTCGTCGTCGGTTGGGTTTTGTCCACATCCCAGGCTCCCATCCGAACACTCGCCTTTTTCTTCGACCATTTCCCCCCGCCTATTCACAGTCACAATGCTGCCGTGATCATACGACCATCTCTCCCTATTGTCTTCTCTTCTTTATCAGCAGGCCTGACACTTACGCCGGCCGTTACCGCCATTCAGCTCTCGTCCTTTGTCCCCATTGTGCTTGCACAACAATACACCATTCACAACAATAGACTCCAACGCCACCCGTCTCGACAATCTTGAACTTAAACGGGCCGAGGACCAATATCAACCCAGACATCTTGGTTTCTTTGACCAGATTTGTACAGAATCTTCACCACATACCTTTTTCGCACATCTATCTTCTGCAAAAACCACACACGCCAGCCGTGTACCACAACACACAAGCTTGATTGACTCAGGCTCACTTCTCACTCAGACAAGACTCAGAGATTCACATCGCAAACATGTTTGGACATTCAGTTCTGGAGCGGGGCGCCCTGGTGGCCGCGGTCGTCCTCTCGGGCGTCCCCGCCACCATCGCCCACTCTTGGGTCGAACAGCTGAACCGCATCGCGCCCAACGGCACCATGATCGCACCCGAGGGGTACCAGCGCGGCTACATTGGGCGCGGCGACCCGGGCTTCAAGGGGGACGTCTCGGACGACCTGTGGCAGATCCCCCCCAACGACCGGGCCGAGGGCGCCGTCATCTATCCCACGGACCTGCTCTGCGCGCCCCAGCAAAAGATCGGCACGTACACCAACCCAAAGTACCCGAAGCTGGTGACGGCGCCGGGCGACTGGGTCGCCCTGCGCCACCAGGAGAACGGCCATGTCACCCTCCCGGCGACCCAGGAGAACAAGCCCCGCAACCGCGGCACCATCTACATCTACGGCACCGAGAAGCCCGGCGCCAACGACACGCTCATGTCCATCCACAACGTCTGGAACGCGGATGGCACCGGCGGCGACGGCCGCGGCCGGCTCCTGGCCACGCGCAACTACGACGACGGCCAGTGCTACCAGCTCAACGGCGGCGACATCTCGGCCTCGCGCACCAAGCAGTTCTCCAAGGAGGCTTCCAACCCCCAGGGCCAGGACCTGTGGTGCCAGTCCGACCTCCAGCTCCCCGCTGACCTCACCGTCGGCTCCGACTACACCCTGTACTGGGTCTGGGACTGGCCCACGCTGTCCAAGGCCGACGCCATGGTCGGCGACGACGGCGTCGAGGTCACCAAGCCCGAGACGTACACCTCGTGCATGGACCTCGAGATCGTCGACCCCTGCGCCGACGACCTCGGCGACGTCAAGTCCCCGGCCTGCAGCAGCGGCACCGGCGCCGGCGCAAAGCTCAACAAGATCGCAAACTCCTTCGCCAAGGGCCAGTCCTGGGACAGCGCCGCCGTGCCCCAGGAGCTGACCGGCAACTTCGCCGTCGCCGTCGGCGGCGCCAGCGCCGACTCGGGCTCCAACACCGGCATGTCCGCCCCCCCGGACCTCGCTGGGAGCGGCAGCGGCAGCAACAACAACAACAACCCACCCGCGGCAACCGGCGGCGCTGCTGCCTCGGGCCGCCCTTCCGGCGGCGCCAGCTCCTCCTCGGCGTCGGCATCGACCTTTGCCACCGTGACGACGACGTCCGCGGCGGCCGTGATGACCAGCACGCAGGTGGCGGCAGGCGGGCCCACGGCCACCGTCACCGTCACCGAGGGCGTGACGACCGTCACCGTGACGGCCTCCGCGTCGGGCGAGCCGACGCCCGCCACGGGCGTGGTCGGCGAGGACGGCGACGGCGGGCTGACGATCCCCACCCCCGGCGTCGCGCCGGCCGTGCAGCCCTTTGCCAGGAGGAGGCGGTCGCGCATCGAGCGCAACCTGTCATAAGGAGGTGTTTTTTCCTCGCTCTCGCCCATCTCGACCTAGATTGTTCTTACTCCCCC
>LJJS01000770.1:73821-121256 GCA_001447215.1 Diaporthe aspalathi
TTTTCCTTCCCTATTATCTTCACTTTCTTCGATTGTCCATATGCATCATCACCATCATCACCCCAGCATGAAACAAACGACGCACGTACATACACACACACATCCCCCCTACTCCCCATCACCTACCACTACATATGAGAACCGGACACACGGGGTGGCAAGGTTCAGGCGAAAAACGGGGGAGGGGTGGGGGGGGCAACGGGCATACAGGACCAGGACATGGAAAACACACGAGGAAATGAATGACTTCAAGAATGGGCACACGAAAGGGAAACGTCGAAACGGATTTTATGAGATGAGGCTGAAGGCGGACGGGCGGGACGGAAGGGGCGTTGACTTGCGCATTTACATTTTCCTTTTTTTGTCATTTTTTTCTTCTTTCGCTGTCTGCATAGGCGAGGCTGGGCCCCGCTGAAAGATACCACTGCCTTGTTGTTTTGTTTTTTTTGTCGTCTCCTGCATTTGCACCATCAGAAGGAGGGTATCACCTGCCACAACCCCCCCAAACCCGGAAGGAAAGAAATTATGAGAGAGATCGATGTGATCTTCTTTCTCGCACTGCATATGCATCGTGGCGTTGGCTTTTTTCCCCTTAGGTAGATGGGTCCATGATACCAATTTCATTCCACCTCCTCTTGGTCGAGGACGTTTAAATATTGAGGCTCGTGGCACATCTCCGTGTGACTTGTGATGTCCATTCGTGATACTTGGTTTCTATGGTCAGTCAGTGACGAGTAGCCCGCCCTTGGCTTTATGAAAGTGTTGTTAAATGAGATAGCACGTAGTCGAACTACGTGTAGTGTGTAGTTTTGATGTCAGTCGTCTATTCAGGGGAAGATGAGCTCAATGGCTCAGAGTATCTGGTCTTGCTGCAGTCCACATAAGGCAAAAATCGTCATCACTCATCAAATTGTCCCCCATGGGAGGAGCTGTGGTACGTTCGGCACAGACGCAACAAATTTTGCCCTGAGGGTCTGCGACTGGCCGCTCCACTTCCATGCGCCCTCCCGTCAGACTCGAGACCAAGAAACATCGACCGGCGAGAGTAGAGTAGGTCGGGGTGGTCGACTTTCCCGATCATCCAAAGATGTAAAGCATATCAAGACAAGCAACCCGTTTCGTGCCTACAGCTCAAATTGTCATCTGTCTGTTTCCTTCCCTACCATAATACGGTTGGTTGTGCAGAGCAGCACAGGTCCGCAACGATCGCGCACGCCCGGGGAGGTTGTGGGGTGTCTAGAGAGAGGCCTTCTCGAGATGATTCAGTGGTGATGATTATGTCAATGGCAACATACAGCTGTGTTGGTAGAAGACGAGAGAGCAGCTGAAGTTGCGACAGTAGACAACGTGAGGCGGATGGATATTCTTGAGAGGTCTTCGATACCGCAGAAGTACTTACTTGCTCACTCACCGGATGGGTTGTGCTTCGCCTCTGGCGTCTTTGAAAATCCGCGTGTGTAAGTATCTCTTTAGGCAAGCCTGGTCTGCAGGTTCTCCAGCTCTGGAAGGAACATCTTCGAGATCTTCTCGGACCGAAGGTCTGCTTTGCCACTGCCCACCGCCCGCACCTGATCTTCCACAGTTTTTTGCAGCACGGACTCGAAGTTGTCCATCAGAATTTCGATGCCGTCCACACCGATGCGCTGTGCGGCGAGTTTACCTCCTTTGACCGAATTGATCCATGGTAGCTGTCACGGAGTAGGGGGGCCAGGTTGTGCTCGTTCCAAGGTTGGAACCTCATGTATCTTCTTCAAGCAGCCCTAGTTCTTTCTCCTCTTATCTATCTACCCGTCAATAGGACACCTATATTCCCTCTCCCTCCCGTACTCGTCGACATGCCTCCTCGCCCCCGTCGCCTCGTCCCGCGGCTGCAGCGCCTCCAGGCAGCTCTGGTGGTAGATATGCCGGCACGCCAGCACCACCAGCGGCCGGGGCCCACCGCCAGCACCACCAGCACCCGGTTGCTGGCCAGCGGCTGCGGACCCGCCCTGCGTTTGTTGTTGCTGCCGTTCCTGCTGCTGCTGTGTAGAATCCTCCTGCTGCTGCTGGGCGTCATCATCATCGGGCGACGGACCCTCGCCGCCACGCGGGTCCGGCATCGTCCTCGCCTCGAACGACTCGGGCGTCATCGGCACGGCCGAGTCCTTGCCCTTGCCCCTCCCGCTGCTGCCCCCGCCCCCGTCAATGCCGGAGGACCCCCCCGCCCCGCCGCCACCGAGGTCGAGCACCATCATGCCCTCGCGCCCGACCTTCTCCCTCCCCTTCCCGCGCTCGGCCGTGCGGCCCAGGCCCGCGCCGGCGAGCCTCGCCCTGCGCCTCTCCTCCTCGGCGGCGACCTTGTCCTCCCAGGCGTCCACGATCGCCGGCGATATCGCCCCGGGGCCCCAGACGCGCGCCCCGCAGGCCTCGCACGTCGAGCCGCGGGGCCTCCACCCGCGCTGGCGGAGCTCCGTCGCCTGGCGGACGCTCACGAAGAGGCTGCGCTCGAGGAGGCGGTTCGACAGCCGCAGGATCGACTCCTCGTAGGCGTAGGCCGAGAAGATGGATTGCAGCACGGCGCGGAGGTCGGCGAGCGTGGGCGACGAGGCCGCCGCCCTGGCGAGGAAGGCGCGCAGGATGCGGAGGAAGGTCAGGTTGTCGCCCACGGCCGACGCCGTGGTAGAGACGACGCGCGTCGGCCCGGCAGGCTGGTGGGTCGAGGGCGTGGACGTCGCGGCGAGCAGGGCCGTGAAGGTGTGTTGGACGAGGGAGCGGAGGAGCCCTACCAATTTCTCCGTGTCTATCTCCTGCTGGTGTGCGTCGACTCCATTGACCTGCTTACCCTTTTCGGCTTTTGCGGCCGCCTGGTTGGCCATGTTTTGGATCGAGCTCGACAGGCGGCGGGTTATTTGGACTGTGGCGTCAATGAGGCTAAGCCACAATGTCTCATCTGGTGACAGGTCGTCCGTAGACGTTGGCTTCTTCCTGCGTTGCCCAGCCGTCAATCTCTTTGCAGTCTTGGTCTGTCCCTGGCAGAGCCAAATTCCCACGTGCGTATACTTTTGCAGGCCTTTCAGGAGATCCGCAGTTGCAGAGTGGAGATCGGTAGGTGCATCATCTTCCTTGGTCCCGGTCAGGAGTCCCTGCAAGGCAGACTCGAGCGTGTTCAACTGCTTGACAAGCCTGTCCATGGCTTCGTGTGTTTGCCCTTCACGTGCCATCAATACGACTGCTGCATCAATAACACCTGTCTCCTCCATGGTAGGTAGAAGCTTGTCTAGCCGCAAATTGGTGGACTGCACGATCCCTACGTAGTCTGAGACATGGGTGGGCTCATATCTGCACATGAGCTGCACGTACTGCTCGATCAGATCCCTCTCAGCCGATGGCTTGAAGTCCTCCGTACGCTCGATAGTGGGCTCCAGGATGGCCTTGAGGTAGCTGAACTGCAGCTCGGGCTCATCGTCCGCGGAGTCCAGTATGTGGCGATGCAGCTCGGGCGCGTACAGCTCCACCACCTTGGCTGCCCTTGAAGGCTCGAGTTCTATCAAGTCTCGGGAGTTGTCGCGAATAACTCGGTGCACCTCTCCGATCTGGCGTTTGGAGAGCCCGGTCTGCGGGCGCAAGCAGTTCGCAATGCAGTCAAATGTTGCGTCTTTGTCGTCTGGGTCCTCAAAGTACGTCTGTAACAACTTGCCGTATTGTTTGTCGAGCCTGTACTGCCTCTTCAAGATCCGATAGAAACCGGCTTTTTTGAAGAGTGGCATAAGCATGGGAAGATCGGATGGGTTATATATAGACAGCAGGTATTCGGCACTCAACTGAGCGTCGTCTGCGAGGTCCGGCCCTGGAAAATTGCAAAGCCCAGTCAACACTTTCGTCAGTGCTGAGCCCGGTAGCAGTAGGTACTGCGGATACTTGGGCAGATTCCTTGCGATGAACATGTCCAAGTAGATGGTATCCTCAGCGGCGAAATCAGTCGGGTTCATGATCTCGATCAGGATGGAAACGATGTACTGGCGATCAACCGTGCGGCCAAAGATCTGCTCTTCCGGAAGGTCTCCCCTCGCTCCCCCATTCACTTGCTTCTCCGGAGAGTCGTTCAAGAACGAGTCCTCGAATGCTTCGTTCAGTGAGCTCAGAAAGCTCGGTGCATCGAATTTCAAGATCATCCGAAGATATGGGAAAGACGGCTCGTCAGTCTGGTTGGGCCGGGTGCGAAAACGCTTGCCGCTGCCCTTGGGCCACCCTATGCTCTTGCCAGAAAAGAGGAACCAGTAGAGTTCTGCTTTCGCTTTCATGGAGCGTTCGTGCTCGATCGCCTCGCCAGTCGGGTAGACTCGACTCGTTAAGATGTAGGATAGATATGGAAATATCTTCAGGGCATTGACGCTGGAGGCTTCCTCGTCCAAGACGTTTGCCGTAGCCTCGTCGCCAGCTTCACGCATCAAGGGTATCAATAGCGTCAGCAGTTCAATAAGCGGTGTGATGTAGTCGTCGAGCGCCTGGTTCCAGACGTAGATAAGGGCATCATAGAGGCCGTGTTGCTTGCACAGGCCGGTGACCTGGTCCAAGTCCATGGTGGCTGTTTCCATGTGGCAGATCATCTCCTCGAGCCGACTTTCCAGGCCCTTGCCCACGAAGTGAGCGACCATGCCTTTCACGACTGTGGGCGGTACCGACGAGATGGTTCGTTCCAGAATGTAAGACTCCATGGTCTCGAGGAAGATGCCTCCAACGCCGGCATCCTCGAACCACTCATACATGTCGTCAAACAGGAAGTCGATGTTTCCAATGCTATGGCACGCAGTAAAGCAGGTCTCGCTGAGTTCTTGCAGCTGACTGTCATTCACAGCTTCAGGGTCCCTCTGACGCTGGCCAAAGGCATACTTCAGGGACGCGCTCATAAGCTCCAGGAGCTTGTCTTTGACCATGGTGTGCCGCACCTCAGTGTTTTCTGGTAACCCCACCGTAAGCTTGTCTGCATCACCCGTGTAGTATAGCGTGGCTAGCTTGATAGCACCAACATAGTCGCCATTCTCCATCAGCGCGATAAGGCGATCCGCCCAGTTGGACAGTGCTCCGATGGAGACATCGTTGAAGCCCAAGAGGAATATTCGATTCTTATAGGCCTTGAAGCTCATGTAGAAGGCGTCGGCCACCACGCCATGCATGGATGTGTCTTCCTCGTCAAGCTGCTCAACCAAGCTGTGGAGTTGTTTTGAAAAGAGATCGACGTGATATATGTGCCGCCCTATGAGGTCGAAGGCCTCAGTCATGCGCATGCTGCGGTCCTCCAGAACGATCAATCTCTGGCTGATCGTGAGGACTGTCAGCACGGACCGACTCAGCCATTGCACGGCAACAACCGCCTCCTCACATTTCCATCTGCTCCTTGCTTTAAATTTGAGACTTGGCGGTTTGTCCTTATCCTCGGCGGGTATCTCCTCGACATCCAACACAGTCAGGACGTTGGACCAGCAGTACACGAGCTTTGCCTTGGCGGTCTGGCTGCCGGTCACCGGATCTGCCATCTTCAGCTTCACGGCGGGGAACCAAGCCAGGCACCCCGTCATGGCGCTGTGAGCGGCAACTTCCTTAGGCCTCGCTGATTTGTGCTGCGTCTGGGCGATGGGGGTGGTTGACACAATGACCAGCAGGTAAGGGGTCAACATTGCAGTCAGGCTCATCGTATCTGTGGCACGCTCGATGGTCCCAAGAGGCAGAGGTGCGAAAGCCAGGACCGTACTAGGCTTCAGGGCTTTGCCCGACGCGGGAGGTTTCGAGTCTGGATAGCGCCCTAGTATCCTCGTTGTCTTGACCGTTCGACCGAAGGACCCAGTGCCCCGCGTTGCAAGGTGAGAGAAAGCCATGCCTCGATCGTCGGCAGACACAAGCGCGGTATGTCTCGTGCCCAGGAAGCCCAGGTGGGTGATGGCGACACCGGGCATGTGGCCATCGACCGTGCGGTTCTGCGTCTGCGCGGCGTCCAGCGGGGGAATATGCAGGAACGGGCGGGACACCCGTGAGGTGTCCCACGTGAAGATGCTCCCGTCGGCATGGCCGCCGCCCAAGGTGGTGTGGTCGGCTGATATCGCGATCGAGACGATGGCGCCGCACTCGACAGCTTTAGTCCCCGGCCCGATGATCATCTTGAGGTTTTGGTTGTAGTCAAACATTAATATTATGCCCTTGGAGGTCCCGAGGACTATGTGGGTCGAGACCGCAATGCAGGTCGGGGATCCAAAGTTGCGCTTGCCAACCTCCGAGAAGGCCGACCCGTTGAGCTTCCTCAGTTTGGTCCATCGTACGACTTCCCACGGCGGAGACGGAGACTCGGTGTCGCCAGTGTCCAGGAGGATTTGGCTGGTCAGGGAGGCATTGCGGCTGTGGCTCGTCAGGAACGCCGGGGAAGACGGCCTGGGGGACAGGTTGCTCGGCGAAGCGATGCGGGACTGGAAGCGCCGGTCGAAGGGTCGAAAGGACGGGGTCGGACTGCCCAGACGGGGTCTCGAGGCGAGCGACGGGAGGACGCTGCTACTCGGAGAGGAGACGCCAGAGCCCTATCAGTGTCAGATTTTGGCGGGAGCACCTCAAGAGTGGGGAATGGGGAGGGGGCGCAGGATGTGTTACCTGAACAGAAGGGGAGCGATCCGGGATAGACACCATGGAGTCGACGGGACTCCCGACCCTCTTAGGGAGCGCGTCCACAGAGCCATCGTCGGACGCAGCCTCTAGCTCCTCTGCAGCTATTTTCTTGTACCTACTAGCCAGGCCGTTCTCCTCCGACGGCAGCGTCGAGTCCTGTTGCCGCTCCTCCTCCAGCAAGTCGGTGATGTGGTGGTTGGTGGCCTCGTCCGCTGGCGCCTGCTGCTGCTCGTCGCCGGTATCTTGGACCGGAGGGGCGTCGGCCATATCTGCCATCTCCTCCCCAGCCGCATCTTCCTTCTCCTCTGATGATGCGCTCATCGAGACAGACGCCTGCTGCGCATGGCTCCGAGCTTGGTGGTGGTCACTCCAGAGTTGTCCGGAGCTCGGTTGGTGCGGTGGGACGACGCGCGGGTGCTGGAGAGGGTCACTTGGCAAGCTGGGCGGTGGCTTCAGCAGCAGGGCTCGTTTCACACAAGTTGGAGGCGTGGTCGCATGAGGAGCCTGCAAGTTTGGCGACTGGGGCGGACGGTGGCTTTTTCTTCTCAAGTGAGATTGGTGTAAGTGGGAGTGGAATACAAAGAAAGGTCAACGGCCAACGTCCAACGTTCTTCATTCCTCTGCCCGTCCTCCTCCCAATTACGCACGCCCATCCCAGCCCACCGAGAGCTATCTGCAGCTAGACCACAGGGGTATAACGAGCTTATTCCCTGGCACAGTTGAGAGCCTGCCGATAAGATAAGGACACCCTGCTCCGAGCAGGCAATGCATGCGCTCTTGTTCCTTACATGGACATCTACACAAATGCCCACTGCGTAAACATCCACCCTTTCTTTTCCCTCGCGCCTCACTCCCTTCAAGAACAAATCACCACCCCGATGCCATCGTAGTATTCAAAACGCCTTGGACATACCAGTACCGGAGTCCTAGTCCCCAACCATGTCATCAATCGGGCCTCAACTACCACCACACCTCACCAAGCGCAAGCGCAGCCCCGAAGGCGAGAGCCCGGACTCGCCATCAGCAAAGACCTCCAGGCCCAGCAATGAGAACGAGATATCCCTGGACGGCGGGGACAGCGACTCAGACGATGGCTACGGGCCAAGCGCGCCCAGGGCAGCACCCGCCGCCGCTACTGCCGCGGGGCCCCCAAGACCATCAATAGGGCCGACGCTACCACCCATCGCCCTGGGCTCCGACTCCGCCGACGATGATGCCGGCCCGGTACCACCATCACCACAACCCGCATCAAGAGAACCACCGCGAGACAAGCCCGCCGCGCGACAACCGCCAAGGCGCGTGATGGGCCCCGCGCCTCCGCCCGCAGGCCTCGCCACACGACCCCCCACGACCGCGCCAGACCCAGGCTCGGACCCAGACTCGGACTCGGACTCGGACTCAGACGACGACTACGGGCCCGCCCTCCCCGGCGCCGCGCCCGCACACACCACAGCCGGGCCACCCCCACGGGGACCAGGCGCCGCGGCGGCGGCGCAGCCAGGGGCGCAGGAGAGGCCGCCGGCGCGCGACGACTGGATGCTCCGCCCGCCCGAGCCGACGGGGTACCAGGAGCGGGACCCGACCAAGATCCGGGCGCGCAAGTTCGCGGGTGGGGGCACCGGCGCCACGTCGCGGGGCCCGGGCGGCGGCGGCGTGAGCAAGATCTGGACCGAGACGCCCGAGGAGAAGGCGAAGCGGCTCGCGGACGCGGTGCTGGGGCGGGGCGGCGGCGAAGGCGAGGGCGAAGGCGAGGGGTGGCAGGGTCCGGCAGCAGCAGGCAAGGGCGGCAGCGGCGGCGGGGGAGGCAGGGCGGCGGCGGCGGCGGCGAAGGCGGCGGAGGCGGACAGGATCCGGGCGTTCACGGAGCAGACGCGGGGGAGGAGCCTGTACGAGGAGCACCAGTCCGCCAAGAAGAAGGACAAGGCCGCCGCCGCCGGGGCAGACGAGGAGGAGGACGACGACCCGAGCAAGAGGGCGTTCGACCGCGAGAAGGACATGGGCCTCGGCATGAAGATCACGGCGTCGCAGCGCAAGGAGCTGCTGAACAGGGCGTCGGACTTTGGCGGGAGGTTCCAGAAGGGGAACTACCTGTGAACGTCAAAACATGAGACATACCCAAAGGTCGGGGGTGGGGGGGGGGGGGGTTGGTGCATGGCTCATGGCTTTGTGCAACGGGTTGCTGGCTCTGTAGACTAGGCGCGGGATACCCGGACTAAGAGCACATACAAATGCACTGAAGACATACGTCGAAACGCTCCACGTTGCTCTCACCAGACCCAGAAAGATCTGTGCGGGACAGGCCTATTGTTTTTGTGTCCGCGTCCGCGCCTATCAGCGACGGCGGGTGTGAAGTTCCCATTCATGTAGTAAATGACTGACTGGCCGCCCTTCATATGCAACGCCCATATCTCCAGTGATACAAACGACAAATACGACTCACAACTCCCCGCAAGTGGAAAACCAAAAGACAGCCGACATGGTAAACAGGGAGAGGGAAAAAATCAATGCGCTTTGCTTTCCGAATTTCTTGCCCCCATCCATGCTGCCCTTCCTTGCCTCCCTTACCTTACCTTCACCTGTCCTTGGCCTGGTTTTTTGAACCGAACCCTTGAAACCCCCCAAAACGCTGTGACCTACAACCCCCCAAGTTCCCCTGGATAACGAATCCGCCATAGTGCAGACTTCCACAGCCACCCATCTACCAATAAATTTCCTTCTCGACGGTGTGCGATACGTATATATATAAATGTGAAATATGATGGTCCAGCGTAGCCGTTGCGCAGTATCTCTCGCATCATATTAGCAGGAGACTGAAACCAATTCAGCCAGTGGTCAAGATCGAGATAGGCCCAGTGCCTGGGGCTGCTGGTTGAGATGAGTTGATATACAATGTCGATTGACGGTCGACGGGTCCGGCAAATGTACTGAGAGCGGCTCCTTTTCTTTGTGGTAAAATAACGTCAAATTCATAATCTAATTCTGGGGTGCCTGTCATCTTGCCGCATCCGCACGTGTACCGGCCTCCAAGGCCGATGGGGTCACTTGTGCGTTTGCGGCTGACTGGTCTTGCGTTGTTGCGGAGCGTCCGAAACTGGGCAACTGTTGCCTGATCGAGGACAGGAAGCCCCCAGAACGCGGCTGAGCCGCTGCGGCGTTGTCGGCAGCCGGAGCCGCCGGACGTGACGACGGCTGGGTTCCTGATCGCGAGAAGAAGCCACCACCGCTCCGTTGCTGCTGCTGCTGTCCCTGCCGGTGCCGCCTCCCATTGTTGTCGCCACGCGAACGGGTCTGGGGCTGGCCAGAGCCATTATCTCTGTTCCTGCCCGTTTGCGGGGCAGCCGCCCGGCCTCGTCGGCCGAAGATCCACGCGACACCGGGCCGCGAGGGCATGTTCGCCCTATTCGTCCGGGGGTCCTGGGCAATTGAGACGGTCGGTCCCACCTGTGTCCCCTCGACACCCTCGGGCTGGGGCTGACGGGGCTTAGGGGTGTAGTAATCAGCCTTGCAAAGTGGGCAGCAAGCCCGCCTGCTGGTGAGCCATGGGTCGAGACACACAGCATGGAAAGCATGGCCACAAGTTAATCCGCGAACATCGTCGTCGTCCTCGAGGGTATCGATACAAATGGCGCAAGTGTCGCCAGATGACTCGAGGGCCTCCGGTGGGAGAGCATCGTGGATACGATCGTCCTCGTCCTCGTAGTGGTCATCATCGGAAGCAGGGCTGTCCGTTCTCGTCAGTGCTGCGCCGGCGCCGGCAGTCGCCGGGCTCTTTATGGATTGTGTGTCGTCGGCGGCGGTAGAAGCAGGCGCGGCCTTCTCGGCATGTTCGGTGGTTGGCTCACGGGTAGTCTCTCTGGCGATGGATGTGCCGCTGGTGGCGGGCCTCTCATCGGTGGAATCGCGCTCCTTGATGGTAGGGACTATACCGTCGGCGTCCCGGATACTGTTTGCTCGGCTCGGGGGCTGAGATATACCGCCACGAGTGGGCAGGCCTTCCTGGGCACGGCTTGCGACCCAGTTTTTGTATTTCATCATCGGGAATTTTTCGTTGACCTCGTCGATGGTCATGAGCTTCTTCTCACGACGTCTGCGGCGTGGGTGCTGGGGCATATTCTCAAGGTTGATGGGCTCGCCATCCTCGCCCGTCATGCGTATGTTCCGATTCCGGGCATTGTAGCGGAAGCAGTACTTAACACCGACAATGATCCTGTTTCGCACGGCGCATTAGAGAAACGTGCCTGCCAGCTGCACGTGTCGTGCACGGCGGTAGGGGTGAAAGCAGAAGCTCACCAGAGATTTGTGAACACTACACCGAAGCCGAGTGCGACAAAGAAGAGCAGAGGTGAGGAGCCCTGCCCGCCACCGCCCCCATTCCCGTTTCCATTCCCACCACCATTGTTCCCGGTGCCAGTGTCGGCGGATGATGTTGGAGCGGGGACAAGAGAGGTCGGGGAGAGCAGGTCGGTGGAGGAGGCCAGGGTCGGGTCGGGCGACGAGGTTGCCGAGGAGATGGCGGTGGTGGTGGCCTGGCGAATCTCGTGCTGCAGGGTGCGGACGGCGATGTTGGCCAGGCCGGCCAGGTCGAGGTTGTCGAAAGGCATGGCGGGAAAAGGCAGAGACGCCCGCGGGAGTGGAGTGGGCCCCCCCAGTGGATGTGTGTAGATACCTTTTGAGGATGCAAGGCTGTTTGTGTGTGGTTGTGGTGGTTGGGCTCAGGGCGTACGGGACGTACGGGGCACGCCTAAGCGACCGAGGAGCCGCGGCAACCGACAGCGAAGTCAATTAAGAGAGGCGGACCGAACGTCGTCCATTGACGGAGACAATGCGTGGTGCAAAATCAGCAATCTATTAAGCAAAGGCAAACCACCTGCGGCGACGAGTATTTTCCCGGGACGTCGAGGAACTCCGATCCTGACGGGGGGACGGCGGTGGGTTTTGAGGAATTGACGAGGTGGGTGTGAGAAGGAGGAGCAGGAGGAGGAGAGGAGGAGAAGCCGAGTAAGTAGGGCGAGAGTGAGAGTGGCGGGTAGGCGGGCAGAGGCGGGCAGGCTGGCAGGGCGGCCTGGGTGGGAGGGTAGGGTAGGGTAGGGTAGGGTGGGATAGGATAGGCCGGGAGGATGGAAACAGACACACAGATGGAGAGAGAGAGAGAGAGAAGAGTGATAAAATGAAACCCTGGCCAAGCAAGGTTGGAGTGGAGTGGAGGTTGGCTGGAGGTTGGCTGGAAGGGCTGGATTCTCGAGGAAGGCAGGGAATGAAAAGCGGGCGAGGGCGGCGCAGCCAGCATCCCGCCGGTCGCAGCGCACTTTCCCTTCTGTAGCCTGCAGTCTGCAGCAGTCTCCAGCGGCCGGGCCACTCTGACCAGGCCAGCGCCCGGCATCCACAACCGGGCTCTGGTGGCAGGAGGAGGAGTTAGCAGGAGAGAGCGCTAACCCCGAAACGGGAAGAGAACGGGTTAGGAGGGGGGCTGGATGGGGGGTGGATGTGGACAGGAAGGGGGGGGATGAGGGGGGGGATGAGGGGGTATGAATGTGGAGTCTGGTATGCACAGCAACACAACTGCGCTCTGCACACGAGTGGAGGGTTGGCTTTCGTCTGTGACGCCCCCCTCCCTCGCGCTTGGACTGCCTTTTGGGATTCCTGGGATTCCTGGGAACTCTGGGAACTCTGGGAACGGCTGAGCAAGGGTCACCCCCGCAGCCACGAGATGCACGCACGCAACATACACACTCTCTCTTCTCTTTGTCTGTCAGTCAGCCAGTCCCTCGGTGGGGGAGGAGGCTTGGGTCGGGCTTGGGCCTCTGCCTTTCTTGGTTCTTGAGGGGGGTCTTGGGTTCTTGGTATTGGTCCCTTGTCTGGAAGGGTTCGAAGTTGCATGCTTCGGATACGCTTCAAACCAGCTGGACCAGCGGGTTTCAGAACATGAGCCCACCGGCAAAACAACGACCGCGACTGGCAACCGCACGAGATACGGACTATTGATTTGCCCGGCCAGTGTTTCCAGTCTTGGGGAGCGATCGATTGATTGACGTGAATATGCAGTTGACTGAGGTGAGAGAGTGGGTGGGGTGGTATTATGGTCATTTCATTTTATCGACATTTTATCAAAAACACAGCTGCACAACAGCATCAATCGCAACCACCACCACAGACCACCACCAGGCGCTGTCCTGCATGAGCAGCATTGAGTGTGGCTTACATGGATTCCGGGCCCAGACTTGCCTGTCATCAAGGGGGATCTGTGCCTGGGGTCGGGAGAGGAGCAGGAGGCACGGGTCTCACAATCCGGCGACGGGAACATCAAGTAAAATCCCTCGCCCCCGGGACGTATTATTACTGTGGATTATTATTAGTGCTTGTGCTGCGCTGTGTCTTGAATTGCCCTGCCCTGCCCTGACTTGGGTGCCAGTAATGTCTGGCCGGATGCAGACGAGTCTATCGCCTGACTATAGTAATCGGGCTGACTACACCGATGATGATCTCGAATCTCACCTCCCCCAGCCTCCTCCGGTTCAATGTAGACTACACTGAATCAGTCAACCGCTGACATCACACGCATCTGCATCTCAAAACTGTGGGCACCCCAAGGACCCGGGGGCCACTTTGCCCACAGAGCTGGACAAATGACAAATGACAGAGGACAAAGGGCCACTCGTCGCGAAGCAT
Source organism: Diaporthe aspalathi (assembly GCA_001447215.1). Lineage (NCBI taxonomy): Eukaryota > Fungi > Ascomycota > Sordariomycetes > Diaporthales > Diaporthaceae > Diaporthe > Diaporthe aspalathi. The sequence goes on from LJJS01000770.1 coordinate 87,115, forward strand.
CAAGTGGGTCCGCCTGCAATCAGAGTCTGGGGAAGAAGCCTTCCCCAGTCGGGTAGCAGCCCGGATAGGATGTTACCGTACCATACCCAGTGTAGTGACACAGTAGATAATAAAATGTGTTAACCAATATGCCTGTGCGGTATTGCAGCAGCTCCTGCATGGAGAATGCGCAGGCATGCATGCCACTGACCGTCGACCACTTATTAGAGTGTATTAAGATATTTGCCGAGGGCTCATCAAACGCATCAATCGATTATTATAATTGTGTATCCTCGTGTCCCTCAACTTGCACGCGAATTGGCATACCACAAATAATAATACCACAGTACCACACACGCACCAAAAGCTTATGCACCGCGCGACCGGAACTGCCGTCTGCCCACGATGCGAGCCATGAGAGTCAGGCCGGCCGTGCCCTGCGGCTGAGGCAGTTCCCAGAGGGGTCGCCCAGCCCAGCCCAGCCCGACAAGCCAAACGGGTTCGCGGATCAAGAACCCTTCTTTCAATCAACACAGGAGGCGGCGGCCGATCCCCGACATTCTGTTCTGCAGAGTCGTCCCAACTCTCCAACACCAAAAACCTTATTGAGGAAACCCAACAGGAGACTTTTTTCCCTCCCTCGGGACCGAGGGCGGCCAAGGGTAACAACAACGACCAACGACAACACAAACAACAAGAGAACCGACGGGTCTGACCGCTGGCATTCTTTTTGTTCTTGTCCCCCGAACTTCTGAAGCAGTGCCCACCGCAGCGGCCGTGTGTGCCGCAACATCAGACTCAAAACCCAAAACCCAAAACCAGCCCCCAAAACCCGGCACCTAGTAGTGCAGACCGCCCCTTCGTGTGCATCACATCATCGTCACCCGAGTGCTACAGCTTGCCGCGCAACTAACTCTTCAGCTGCCAGGGGGGGAGGGGGAATTTCATGTGGGCATGACAATGAGCACAATAGTACCAGCAGCAAAGACAGTGACAGTAACAGCAACAGCAACAGTATCACGTTGATGCGCGCGAGCTGACACGGCGCCCGGCCCCTTATGCGGTCGACCAACGCAGGAGACCGACCACTGGCGCATTGTCGGGCGAGGTCGTATGCGACCAGCGAATGCAACCTGCTGCTTGGGCGGATTAGGCCCCTGCCGTACCTTTGGCTACGGGACTTGTGTGCGTGCGGTGCGGCGGCGGCAGAGACCAGCAGAAGCGTCGAGATCTGGGCGACTATCTCTCGTGAGATTGGGCAAAATGGGTACGCACGGCCTTGCGCTGCAATCTATCTATTTCTCATCATGCACGTGAAGGAGTCGGGAGCCTACGACCGAGGGAGGGGGGGGCCACACATCAGCGGCTGCACGGCTTTGCTTGTTGGGGTTGGCCGCGTGCGTCTGTCTGTCTGCATGGCGCAATGCCGATCCTGTACTCTTGACGTCCTCGAGATTTGCTTTTCCCCCCGGAACTTGCGCTGTGCAGTGGAGAGCGCTGCCCCCGCGTCACATTGCCCATCGCGGCAATGACGGTACGCGCGTTGTGGTCTACTGTGCTGCATATCCAAACGTGGTGGTCCACCAAGCCACATGTCCCACCGGGAATAATGAACGCACCGCGCATTCCAAATAATGTTTAGCCGCAGCAGAAAAGAAGTATTCGAGTCATGGGGGGTTACCCTAATTAAGATTTCATGACAGCGATGAATCTACTAGATTTCATCAGTACCACATCTCGAGATACCGTGCCAGCCATGCGACCTAACGCCGGTTCGCCCTAATACAGACCACGAGCCTAATAATGCTGCTGCACAAAGGGTGCCACCGAGATGAGCCAAGCTGCATGTGGAATCCTGTTTCAACGCCCACACATTTCAACCCACACAGGCACACCAGGAAAAGGCTAATGAACACCAGCAACACCAGCAGCCAGTCAGCTCACCTCGCCACTGAAAGGGAGCAGGCAGGTCGACGATGATGATGACGGCGACAAGCCCAACATTGAACGTGGCGGGCTGGCAGTGCAGTGCGGTGTGCACACCCAGAGAAGCTGGGCGTTCTGGGCCCCCTCTGGCCCCTCTGGCCCCTCTGGGAAACAAACCGCGTGAACGGTTCTGTCAAGAGGGCCCAGGGCGGGCTAACAAATCTTGAGCAGATACACAGCCCTATCATGGGGCCTGCGGGATGATGGGTGCTTGGCGCGGCCTGGGCTTTTTGATAATGATACTGGGAAAATTGTCATGTCGTGCTTGATCACACACGTACACGCGCACACACACACACACACACACACACACACACACACTGCAGAGCCCACTAGCAACCACATACGTCGATACGCCTGTCCTATCCATACGGTTTTCTTTCTTATTGTGTCTTCTCGCGCTTCCTTCGGACAGGGCGGCTTGGGGGCCGAGGCCCGGGGCGAAGGAGCAAGACCTTCTTCGCTGGCCTAGGCCCGTTAGCCGTGTGTGACAATAGCATCCGCCAGAGCCGGAGGGGAGGAACCTGGCATGCGAGACCAAACCCGTGCACCAAGATATGTGTTCATCCACGCCGACCCCCCCATCTAAGCCTCTCTGTCCACGTCCCCCTCCCCGCACTCCATCTGAGGTGGGTGTGGGTGTGGGCGTGCCGAGCGACCGGTGCCGAGCATCCGGATTCTTTTTGTCTTTGACGCAACAGAAATCGTGTGAAGTGCGAACACTTCAACGCACACGAAGGGGTGGCATGACCAAGGGGCGTATGTAAAACAAAATTAGAAGAAGAGAAAGTAGACCCCCCCCCCGGGTCCAAGGTTTCCTGTCCCACCTTCACAAACCCGCCCTGCAGCCAGCCGCTCGTCATCCCGCGCTGGGCACCACCACCCACAAAACCCTCGTGCGAGTCGACTCATCATGGGCAACCCGGGAGCGGGTTCGGCACGAGATCTCGACATGCCGTGTCACCTATTGCGGGTTCCGTTCAACCTTGGTTTGCTTTTGCCCTTCCCTTCCCCCCCCCCCTCCCTCCTGCGCTTCCCACCCTCACTATGGGGCCCGGCTCGCGTGCAGTGTAGGTAGCTGTCTAGCCCGGGCCCAGAAACAAGCTTTTTGTCTTTCCTGTGTCTCGTTGTCATATCTAGTGCCGTATGCAAGTACACTACGTATGTACAGTAGTGTAAGTATAGCGCGCGGCAACCCCAGCCGTTCGTGAGCCCAGGCCCTTTTGCCGACTTATTGCTATTCTCCTCGGCAGTGTCGACAAAGAAGAGACGAAGCGAGGGGCGTGCGTAGGGGGTGGCCTGCCTGTTTCTTGCTCTGTCCGGGCCGGGCCTCACTTGTGTGCGGTGCTGTAAGCAACCGTCTCTTGCCATTTTGACTTTGGTCCTGCGACGTCGTGGGACTGCGAGTGGCTCCGTCCCCGGCCAGAGGGCGGACGACCCGTTGCTGGACGACCTCCCGGGGGAAAAAAGGGGGGGTTTGGTTCGTCTGCTGCTTGCCTTGTTCTGGTATGTCTAAGTTAGTGAGTGGTAGTGGTTGTCGAGGGGCTGAGCGTTCTTTTGTCTGCGACTCGAGACTACCAGACAGAACATTGCCCGAGGTGCATCTAGCCGTTAAGCCTTTCTACCTAGCACAAAACTACCTGCCTTCTCATGGTGCAAGGCCCACAAGACGGGTTGTCCCTTTGTGGTGTACAGTACACTAGCCAGTCTAGATAGATCATAGACCCAACGTGTCTCTTTGTGGTGCGCACGGCGCGGGAAACCTTGACGCAACCTGACAGACTGACAGTTCCTTGTGGGTCCACGGAGATCCTGCCAAGCAAAAAAAAGCAGCCGGCTGAGTCTGTTCTTTCATCATCGCAGCAGCGCCGCCGTCGCCGCATGAACAACCCCCCATTTGATTTGTTGATGCTGCGATCTTGCTATTCCCCAGCTACAGCAGACAGCGATTCAAAATAAGCAACTCAGTTCTGGGACGACAGACTTGGACGACAAATACTATCATCAGTAGTTGTTAAGTTGAGTCAGCCAGGCAGACAGACGAACAGACGGATAGTGCCATGGCTCCCACGCAGCTGCCCGACAATGGCAACCCACTGTGAGTCCAACCACACCGCACAACAACACAGAGCAGCAGCACACACCCTACATACCACTCACCACGCCCATAACGTCTGGCCCACCTGCAAGGCTGAGAACCCTAACCCCACATGATCTCCCCTTCACCCCATGAGGCTTCGACTTCACCAATACTCCTCCTAGGCTGGGGGCCGTGAGCTTGCCCAACACGATGCTAACGAGAGGGCAGGGTCTTCTTTGACATCACACTAGGGGGTGAGTACCTGCTGCCCCCTTTTCCCCCCTTAACTCCAACTTCGCTCCATGTCGTGGCGCACCCGGCGTAGTGGCCGGGTGGAACTAGCTCCCAGTCGTGACATGTCACGCGGCGGCCGGGGCTCCCGTGACACTCGGGCGGTTGCTTGGCCGGGGCCGGCTGATTGTTGTTGGCTCCTTGAGCCTCGGGCGGGGGTAGGGGGACGGCCAAGATGGGGAGCGAGAGCGGGCACACACGATGTGTGTGCATAGACTGGCCTAGCAAGTGGACGTTGGAATGTCGGTGGGCGGGCTCAGGCGTTCGTACCGCGCCGTGCTGCTTCACTCTCCATCCTCCACTCCTCTCACTACCCACTAGCCCGGCATAGGATGTCAAGATAGGGAAAGGCATCGAGATTGTTCACGGGGTGCTGACGACGTGTGCCCTCACGCAGGAGAGCCGCTCGGTCGGATCACCTTCGAGCTGTTCAAGGATGTCGTGCCGCGCACCGCGGAGAACTTCCGCCAGCTCTGCACGGGCGAGTACAAGGTGAACAACAAGCCTCAGGGCTACAAGGGCTCGAGGTTTCACCGGATCGTGAGTCTTCTCTCCTTCCTGGCGTGGGATGCAGACAAAAACTGGTGCTGCTCAGACCGGAAGCAGCAAGCGAGGTGGCTGTGCCGCGAGCTACACCACTCAGTCACTCACTCCATGGCCGACAGCCAAAATTTTCAGATACTAACAACACATCCAGATCCCGAAGTTCATGTGCCAGGGCGGCGACTTCCTGCACGGCGACGGCACGGGCTCGACCTGCATCTACGGCACCAAGAGCTTCGCCGACGAGAACTTCACCCTCAAGCACGAGCACGAGGGCCTGCTGAGCATGGCCAACGCGGGGCCCAACACCAACGGCTCGCAGTTCTTCATCACCACCGTGCCCACACCCTTCCTCGACGGCAAGCACGTCGTCTTCGGCAAGGTCGTCGACGGCATGGACGTCGTCCGCAAGATGGAGGCCACCAAGACGGGCCGCCGCGGCAGGGACGTGCCGGACCTGGACGTCCTCATCGCGCAGTGTGGTGAGATGTGATGGGGGGGCTAGGTCGTTTGAATCATACCTCTCTATCCAGTGGTGAATAAACCGTCATGTCCTTTTTTTCCTCTTTCGGTTTCCTTCCTCCTGCTTCTCCCTCCTCTTCTCGTTTTCTGGCTCGATGGTATATACCTGGTAACGAGACGACCCTACAAAGAAATGGCCCATCCGGCTTACCCACCTGACTTTTGAGACCTTGAAATATCATCCATTCTAGACATTATCAGGATCAGTCCCATGGAAAACCCCCCCATCACGCCTGCGTGATCTCCTGGCCCTCGCCAGACACGCTGCTTGAGGTGCTCTCCAAACTGACGGCCTGGTACTTCTCGACCAGGTTCTCCAGTATCGAAGCGTTCAGGTCCTCGCCCATCTTGACCACCGGCACGGGGAACCTCGACCTCGTATGCAGCGCCAGGTCCGCCTCGCTCTCATCGCCGTCCCCGCCGTTCCCCACGGCCCCTCCTCCCCCGGACGAGACGACGAACCGCCGCAGTATCCCCGCCTCGGCCGGCCGCATGCGGTCGCTGAGCAGCCGGAAGAGCACCTTGCACACGTGCATGTGGCGGCCCTGGTCGTGCAGCCCCTTCATGGCCAGGACCAGCGTCGACCGGAGCACCTCGGGCCGCCCGCGGCCCGCGGCGAGCCGGGCCCCGTTGCCGTCGCCCTCGAGCGCCCGCAGCGAGATGCTCGCCAGCAGCGACAGGAAGTACGCCAGCGCGCTGTCGCACGCCTCGAACCCGTGCCGCATGTAGTACAGCCGCGCCACCGTCTCGAGGTTGCGCATCGCCGCCAGGCCCGTCTGCGTGATGAGCGGCCGCGCGTCGGTGCTGCTGCCGCTGCCGGTGCCGCGGAGGGCCGGGGCCTCCAGCTCCGCCGAGCCGTGTATCTCGGCCTGCTCCTCGATTACCGTCGTGGCTAGTGTGATGTGCAAAGAGAAGTACTCGAGGCTGAGGTTCTTTCGTTAGACTTGTGCGCGATGGGGCAAGCAGGTGTGCCCAACCTGGCCTACTGAAACCATAGGCGGGACGTATGAGAGAGGAGTAAGGGCATGCGGGGTGAACTCAAACATCGGCGTACTGTAATCTCAGGTGGCTTGGCAACACAGCCATCTTGGGCTGCAGCGGGCCCGGGAGGGCCGCGAACCACTCGCGGAGCCGCGCCTGTATCTCGAGCGCCTTGCTCCGCGGCATCCCCTCGATGGCCTGCAGGTGGTGGTCGTGGAAGGCCTCGTACGCGACCTCGTTCATGATGACGCGCAGGCCGCACATGGCGCGGAACGTCTGCGGCCAGCTCGTTGGCGTGGCGGCCGTGCCGGGCGGGTACGAGAGCGCGAACTCGCCGTACCAGCCCGGGTCCTCGCCCGGGTCCGGCAGCGACAGGCCCGAGGGGTCGCTCAGCCAGGCACGACGCATGAAGTAATACCCTGAGGCTCTTGTACCGGGCAAAACCCCCGGAGCCCTTGTCAGCGAATATGATTCCAAGTATTTTATGTGGTGATTCCTCCCCCCCCCCCCAAAACCCCTCCACCACAACCGGGTCTATCGAGGTCCACCTCCTGTGAACCTGGTCGACTCACGTTTGGAAGTTGAAGAAGGCCCACGCCGTAAACTCCTGCGCTCGTTGTATCCTGTTGCTCTTGGTCTTCGGGGCTGGTCTGAAGAGGTCCATTTTCTTTGCCATCGACATGGCGTGCCGGATGAAGATGTCGCCGATCTTGTCTGGGAGACGTCGGAATTCAGCAAGGGGATCGCGCGAAGTATCTGGTTTCAATGTTGAGGGTCGCTAACGTGCACATAGCTTCTGTGACGACGAGAAACGTGAGCGCGTATGGTTCGTTGTCTCACTCACCCATGCCATGGCTATTGTACGCCAGACTCAGTAGCATCGTGGCTTGGAAAGTCGTCAGCCTCGGGTTCTCGAGGTCCTCCAACTCCCAGAGCCTCCTGGCCTCTACCAGGAACCTATAGCCGATGTTACGGGGATTCCACAGTTGTGACCGGAACGCGTTGCTGCTGTCACAGTGCTAGCACATTCGCTTCGTATCAGCCAAAGGGACCTTGGGGAACAACGCCCAGCCAGGGATGTGAACATGTTTGTGTAAGATGCGTACGCTTCCTACCGCCATGACCGCGTTCACGAGCAGTGGTGAGCACAAGTGGCCCTTGCCGCGGGCCAGGTCGTAGAGGAAGTAGTCCTTCTGGAACGCGGGGGCGACGCAGTACTCGTGGACGAGATACGCCCGCAGCAGCCGCCTGAACAGGTCGTCGTCGGCCGTCACCGCGGTCCAGCGCGAGGCCCTGGCCGTCGCCAGCCGGCCGTCCACGAGCTCCGCCGCGTGGTACGGCTTCATGTACATGGGGCTGTTGTTCCTGACGCGGATCTCGTCGGCGGCGGCGGCGGCGCCGTCGTCGTTCAAGAAGGACTCCAGGTAGGGATTGTCAGAAGTCTGCAGGGCGGCGGGCATGAAGGGGAGGTATGGGAACTGGTACCGGAGCCGCGAGTCTGGCCTCAGGGCCAGCTGCAGGAGCAGGTCGCCCTCGTGGACCCGGCGGACGACGGCCTCGACGTCCGCGCCGGCGCGCAGCCGCTGCAGCATGTCCAGCGCCTCGGCCTCGCCCACGCCGACCAGGAGCCGGTACAGCTCCCTGTAGACGGCGTTCTCCTGCTGCGACTCGTCGTGCTTGCGCTTCAGGGCCTGGACCTGCGTCTCGGAGTGCTCGGCGAGGTAGTCGCACTCCAGGCCGCGCGCCTCGCAGCGCGAGCATTTCGGGCGCTCGCCCGAACACCTGTTTTTGCACGCGGCTTCTTGTCAGTAGCGAGAGACGCGGCGAGAAGTGGTAGTAGTAGAGTAGCCAACACGGCCGGATTTATTCAATCCGGCTCCGTATTTTGTTTGCTCAGGGGGACTTGCATACTTGACCTTGGACTTGCGGCACGTCTCACATGCTGCCTTTATGTTTTTCCGGGCTGGTGGCAGCGCCAGCTGTGGCTGTAGTATGGCCGGTGGGCCGCCCCCGGGACCCTCAGCCCCTGGGGCAAGAATACCATGTGGTGGCCTCGGTAGGATCGGTCGCATCGGTCGCTGTGACGCAGGCATTGCTTCGACTGGCCGGGTATTAATGACTGCTCATAGAGAGCATTTGGATAGTTGAGGTGGGCTCAAGTGCTAGTGCCCCCGAGACTCTATATCCGGACGATGGATACTAACTTTGAAGGGTATCAAGGGTGTGGAGCATATGACCGACCCCAGACGCGGACGCCATGGATCAATTCGATTTGTGTGGCAGCCCTTTCGCCGGAAGATGTCCTTGCTGCGTTAAAGCCGGCCAATGTCCTAGAGCAAGTCCTGTGTGTGTGTGTGCGTGCGCGCGTGTGTGTGTGTGTGACCGCATGACGACATCATTCTTCTGGAACGAGGCGAATAAAACCAACCGAGGCTGGTAATTTCAGATATTCTCGAAAACCCTTGAACCGTCGACATTGTGAGTAGTTCTGCCGGTGTGTCAGTTGGCCCATCATGGGGCTGGTGTGCCACACGAAGTTGGCTTGGCGAATACTCCATGCGCCATTGGGCCTCCTCTCGAGTTTCCAATCGGAGGACCCTCCGCCGACAGCGACATATTTCACCTAGAAAAGGTGCTCGAGTTACGTGGATCCGATACTGGACCCCAGTGGGCACCTGGGATCTACCTAAGGCTGAAGGGAAACAATCCGCCTCGATCTCGGTCTGGAAAGCTGGCCAAACTTCGATGTCATTGTGCATTGCGTGTTTCTTATGAGAAATAGCATGAGGTGTGTATGTCGGTATCATGCTCAGATCCACGTGCAACGAGCCGCAGGCACATTTTCGTTGACGAAGTTCATGACTTGGACGGGATATGACGCAGAGATACAGTCATCCCATTCTGAACAATCGTTCACGGAATATATCCCACCCCTATCCTGGGTACCAGCATTTATTATAATGCAATAAAACGATGTGGTATCGCTCACCTATTCATACTTGCAAATGTGAGCCACTCACATCATTGCCCTGAAGACCGGGCCTGGATCTCACATGGGCCCCAGGCGGACTCCAGATGGCCACCATCACGCGAGACATGTTGCTCAAGTTTCTCCCGTCAATCCAAACTCGGATGAGAAGAATGGTGGTAGGGCCCATCTTTTCCCGAAGCCATGTATTCTCTCGGATGCCTGTATGGTAGGTGCCCCTCAGGTGAGATATGGAAAAGGTGGCGAATTCTGCAATACTCGGTGAAATCCGAGGAGCTGCCCGAGGTATGGTACCTAGGTAGGTATTTGAGGACATCACAACCAGGGAGACAGGAGCATTCAATGGGCCATAACGACGGCCACACCAAGAGAAAATAAATTTAGAATTCCGTCCAGGTTAATTGTTGATGGGTGATTGAAGTTATATAAAGGGTCCTTATAAGAATGAGCCCCAAACGGTCAAGGAGACAACAGGACTGTACAGGCTGATTACAGCTCGTCGATACTGACTTCGTGTGCCTGTTGAGGTCATCTGCCATGGCGCCCCCTTCCGCCTACCAACTTCAGGCTTGACGTTCTCTTTAACTTTCGGTGACGGGTTAATGAGCATTTAACTACCCAGGAATGATATCAGTGTCTCGGCAGCGCCCTTTGAGAGGCGAGAACTGCATGGCTCAGTGTACCATCACCCAGGCGCCATCATGGTGTTCCATGCCAAAATGTCCGACTGACAGACAGTGCGAAAAAGCAGCCGCAGACATCTTTCCCAGTCAATTCATAAATCCGATGGTTGGGGTTGTTTGTTGGTGGAGGTTTTGCCCCTCCCCCTCAGGAGGGGGGAGGGTGTTTTTTACCCTTAGGAGATCTAAGGGGTAGGGTTACGGGCTTCGGCAGGATGTCGCGTTTCTTGACATGGTTTGTTGTTCCGGCGACTAACAGCCGGAATAAACATGACTTGGTCGCATGTCAAGGGCGGCGCACCGCCACAGCCATGTCGCTGAGTTCAGACGAGGCGGAAGAGGACCCGTTCGTCTCGGATGGGGGGGATGGTAACGAGAACGACCTCCCCAGCGACGTTGAAGACGACCTCGACGACGATGACATCGACGACGACGAGGACCCCTTTGGTCCCACGCATCAGCAGCAGCATCCCCAGCCGCAGCAGCCGCCGCCGACACAGTCGCAGATGCTCTCCTTCGGCCCGCCCTACTACGGCCGGCCCCCGACCCCGCTGCCTCCCTCGCCGTCCCTGACCTCTCTCCTGCGGCCGTCGCGCCCGACCACACCCGACGCCAGCGACGACGAGGGCCTCAACAGCGCCGAGCCGGTGCCGCGCGCCTCGCCAAAGGTGCCCACCTACGAGTACTACGGCTTCGTGCTGTACCTCTTCTCGTCGCTCGTCTTCCTCGTCTACCTGCTGTGGTCCTACCTGCCCTCGCCCTTCCTGCACGTCCTGGGCATCTACTACTACCCGAACCGCTGGTGGAGCCTGGCCATCCCCTCGTTCCTGGTCATGCTGCTCGTCTATATATTCGTTGCCCTCGCCCTCTACAACACCGAGTACCTGACCCTGCCGCTCAACAACCTCGAGACGATAGTGGACGACGCGGGGAAGATCGCCGTCGTCGACGGGAGGGGCCGCATCGTCACCAGCGAGGAGAGGAGGAGGAACCTGAAGCGCGAGCGCGAGAGGGCGGGCCAGCGGGGCAGGGCGCACCAGAGGAAGACGAGCTGGAACGGCCACCCGTTCCCCAGGGACAGGGAGGTCGACTGGCGGGAGTGCTGGAACGAGGGGACGGACGCCGTCATGGACGTGCCGCTGGCGGGTGTGTGCGAGATCCTGTACGGCGGTTCCAGGGGCGAGGAGGACGACCCCGTCCTCAATGCCGGTTGACGCAGATGCACCAGGCTTGCCGAATCGAATCCTTCTAAAACACGCAAATGCGATCCTTTCGTTGGCGTGATGCCCCCTTGTCAGGGCAGGCATCTCTTGGTCTCAGTCACCCTGCCCATTGAGGACCGAGACGCACTTGGTGCCTGATGGCATCTATGCGGTGGATCACGTTCCACGACCCCTTGGCAATACGCGCGGCTACTCTGTCTTGTCTCCTTCGCCCTGACTCGTATTGTACATAGAAGGGGCCAGGTCTTGCGCCCCGGGCATCGCAACCAGGACTTCGATGGCTCTATCGTATCGATCTCTGGTTTTCCATTGGGCTTGGCATCATGACGGCGGTGACTGCACAGAGGAAATCATGTACGCCTGTACCTTGGCATCCAACTCCTGCCAAAGCGTGTGACGACAACGACGGACGGTGCCGCAAGAACTTTCGTGCCGCCTACCAGTCTGTTGGACCTCCTGTGTATCCCACCTAGGAAATTTTAGCCCGGGTAGCCAAGTTTCAGTTCCCCTCTTTGGGGGCTCCGCCATCGATTGGAGAATACGAGTGAAATTCATTGGGACAGATCCATTCCATGAACAATCTTCCGAGAAGTCAAGATCTAAGTGCTCTATTTCTCTCCACTTTAATCTGGCTCACTACGTATCAACCTAGCTCTCAGGATGCGGTGTGGTCCTCGTCCTCATGTTCCCAGCAAACGGGATGATGATGAAGAGAGGACATGCAGTCAATGCAGACTCGCTCTGGGCGGGCAGTGTCGACAACCTGGGGAGTGCGGAATTGCCGGTTTTGTCCATGGGTAGAGCTTCCCCCGACGTGAACAGTACAGCAGTAACTCTGGCCGGTGCGGAAACCGCCTTGGCGGCACAGGTCACGCCGGCGAAAATTGCGCCTCTCTCCAGAAAGGGCAGTTTGGGCCCGCTCGAAGATTATAGTCAAGCGCATCACTAGGCCGCGCCGTCGTCTGGGGAATGGATTGTCCGGAGGCTTACCCCAGACTTTTCCCCAGACTATCAACCCCGCAACACCATGCCGGACCCACCAGCGCCCCGGGCAAAGTTTGTCCTTATGCCTGATCTGGCTCCCACTCGGCGAGATGGTACGGTTCCGTCTAAAACCGTACAGAACTTCCGCTGCGGAGATGCGTTGACCTACGAGGATACGCGTATTATTTGCTTCAGCTACGTAGTGATGTTCTCTCTATAAGAAGGGGCTTGCGGAACTCCCATCACCATGCAATGTCTGTGCAAGCGACCATACTCGTCAAGAACGCGAGGCTCAGCAACTCAGAACTCTGCTGGCCGCCGCCGTGAACACATTGGACCCATATCCCTCATAACAATATTTCGTTCACACGCCGTTATGGTGGCCATGGAGTCCCGAGAGTTGGACGGGAAACATCCCGAAGATGTCAAGAAGATTGGAGCCTACGAAGGCGAGGTCTCTCATGTCGACAAGGCTGACAAGCTTGACGCCATGGCCGACTATGACGACTCCATCGAGAAGACCAAGGTCTCCACGGCCGTCTGGCTCATTACCTTCACCGTAGCGACAGGAGGTTTCCTCTTCGGTCAGTGAGATCTCCCTGAAAATCTTCCGGGCAATTTACTAATCCCAAAGTCATCTCAGGTTATGATACGGGTGTCATCTCAGCCGTGTTAGTCACACTCGGAAGCGACCTGGGCCACGAACTATCGACGAGCGAGCAAGAATTGGTCACATCGTTGACGTCCGGTGGCGCCTTGATCGGGGCGCTCATCGCGGGTCTGCCGGCGGACAAGTACGGACGCAAGTTTGGCATATATGCGGGCTGCGCTATGTTCCTGATCGGCTCGGTGATCCAGGCCGCCGCCTACTCTGTCGTGCAGATGTCGGTCGGACGGTTTGTCGTTGGTCTTGGAGTCGGCTCGGCGGCCATGATTATTGTGAGTCCTGCAGGGAGAAAACCCGCGCCCGACTCTCCCACATGGCACTGACTCGTTCTTGTTTCCATCCAGCCTCTGTACATCGGTGAACTTGCTCCCGCTGCGCACCGCGGGCGGATGATCGCGCTCGACAACCTGAGCGTGACGCTTGGACAGCTCATCTCGTACGCCATCGGAGCGGCCTTCACTGAAGTGCCCCACGGCTGGCGGTACATGGTGGCCATCGGTGGCGTCCCTCCTATTATCCTCGCCGCTCTCCTCCCCAAGTGCCCCGAGTCGCCCCGGCAACTACTCGCACATGACAAGGTCGCCGAGGCTACGGACTGTATCCGTCGTATTTACCCCGACGCCACAGATGAACAGGTGCGGTCCAAGGTGGAATACATGGCCTGGACGATTCAATATGAGGCGCAAACGGTTGGGAGCAAGTCGCTCTGGTGGCAATTCAAGCAGCTGCATTGCGTAGGATCAAACCTCAGGGCTTTGATTACTGCTTGTGCGGTCATGGCAAGTGAGTATTACCAATAGACCCTTGCCCAGATGTTCAGGCGTACCAGACTAAGACGCCTTTAGTCTCTCAACTCGGCGGTTTCAATACCTTGATGTACTACTCCGCAACACTGTTTGCCCTCGTTGGTTTCAAGAAGGCCACCGCAGTGTCCATCGTTGTCGGTGGCACGAACTTCTTGTTCACGCTTGTTAACATGCTGTTCATCGACCGACTGGGACGGCGCAAGATCCTCCTCGTCACGGTGATGGGCATGGCCTTGAGCATGGTCGTCGCCGCCATTGCGTTCCACTGGATACCCATCTCCCGCGACCTGGAGCTCCTCACCGACGATGTGAACTGGGCCGGCATCCTCGTCCTCGTCACCATCATCTTCTACGTCGCGTTCTTCGCCAGCGGCGTCGCCACCATCGGCTGGGTCGGCACCGAGCTCCTCCCCCTCGAGGTGCGTGCCCTGGGCACCATGATGAACACGGTGACCTGCTGGGGTTGCAACATCATCATCGCGGCGACCTTCCTGTCGATGATGAAGGCGTGGACCCCGAGCGGCGCCTTCGGCTTCTACGCCGCAATCTGCTTCTTCGGCTGGGTCTTTGTCGTTTTCGCGTACCCGGAGGTGAAGGGCCTTCCGCTGGAGGACGTCAGGCAGATATTCGAGAAGGACTTTGGCGTCAGGGTGGCGGCGAAACTGCAGAAGGAGCGGAAAGCGGCGCGTCAGGCTGGTGTGGAGTAGTCAGGTTACAACATTGTGCTCGGCATGTTTCCAGAACTGAATCGATGCCTGTGATGCTTTGCAGCGTTGAAGCGAAGTCTAGACCTGTGGCATCAAAGAACGCCTGAATTTGGACCGCCAAAGCATTTGGATTGATACCGTGACAGACACACATCAACTGAGCTAACTGTAGGAATTTCATAAGAGTTAGAGGCCCTCCATTTTGTCCCTATCATTCACTTTACAGGCTTTGAACAATGGTCTGTGGGTGTACCTCTTCCCTTCAGACGTATGATTGTGCAGCAGAAAGAAGGTCAGCGACGTTTGCCACGAAGAAACCATGGTTGGGAGCATCCCAGCTCTATACCTAGGCAACCTTTTGGGTTTGCTCCCACATAAGTCAGCATTATATGTGTGCTGTCAACCTTGGAAACTAATTCTTAGCAAAAAGGAAAGACAGCCTGCTGACCAATACTTCTGAGTTGAAATTTTATGTCTGAACTAGTACTTAGAGTAACGCCTCTCTCCATCTGACGCGCCCATGATTGATCACCCGGTCGCTAGAGATGTTCCTCAGCAATTCCGGCTACGAGTTCTATCTTGCTACATTGCGTGTATCCTCGACCTCCATAGCACCATCCTTCTCGTCATCGAGCTGATCCTCTGTGTCTTTAGGGGAGTGATTGGGATCTCTTGCACCAGGCGCACCAAAAAGCGCATCCATCTCTTCGATCGGGACACCCTTCGTCTCACGAATACACCACCACGCCCACACTCCCATGCAGACCATGAGAGCGCCGAAAAAGAAATAAGCTGTTGCAAAGAGTCAGCGGCATGAAAATTTGGACGTATCTGTCACAAGTTCTTGTTGGCACTTACTTCCATATCCGATATCCGAGATCATGTAGGGCGTGGACCGGGAAACAACGTAAGACCAGAGACGCTCGTCCGCGATGGTGAGGGCCATGCAGAGGGAACGAATGTAAAGAGGGTAGATCTCAGAAGCATAGAGCCAAGTGATACCTTGCCAGGTGGCACAGTAAATGACTCCGTAGAGGTAGACACAGACTATGGCGAGGTATCCCCAGCCTGACATCTGAGTCACCCCGGCTGCAGCCGCAGACTCAGGGTCGTTCCTCATGACATAGCCGCCTAAGTAGAGCTGGGAAGTATTAGCACGGTGGAGGAACGAAATCTGTATGTAAAGCCTTACCATGGGTACGCAGCCCAGGGCCGAGCCCCAAAGCAAGCCCTTGCGTCTACCGAGATGGTCCGCAACGTAGAACGAAAAGATGATCATTCCGAGTGTCTTGGCCACACCGTAGAATCCAGTCGCGAACAGCTTGAGATCGGTGCTAGCGATCCCAAGTGTGGCAAATATTCTTGGCGAATAATAGGTGATGATGTTTACGCCAGTCATATTCTGACACCTATTGAGCCGTCAGCAAGACAGTTGCAGCCTTCGTTTGAGTTTGGAAAGGACCATACATCATCAGGCACAGACCGATACCGATTCTGTTGCGCACACCCTTCTTGAACAACTCCTTGAACTGGAGCCAAGTCCCAGGGTTCAGTCCGGCAATATGAGCCTGGAACTCGACCTCGGCACGGATTTCACTCATCTCATTCATGACATAAGGATGACTGGGGGAGAGCTGACGAAGATCGCAGATAATACTCTCCGTCTTCTCCCAACAGTCTTTCTTAGCCAGCCATCGTGGTGATTCCGGACAGAAAGGAACGACTGCCAGTACGATGACGGCGGGGAATAGTTGAAGGCCAAGAGGAACCTGCCACTGAGCCGGTGCTAGGAAGGTCAGTTTTGTACACCAGCAGCTTGGGATCCCCCACATGATTCACTCACTGCTCGAGCTAATTGTCCTGTTGACTGCATAGTTGACCCAGAAGCCGCACATCTGAGCACCCTGCGAGCCTATTTCGTAGAAACCAACCAACCGCCCACGAATCGAAGGAGGTGCGACTTCGGCGATGTAACTGAAGCGACACGCGTTAGAACCGATTGGTTTGTGAGGAAGGGGGACACAAAAGACATAAGACACAATACGACTCACACGGGGATGACGGGTGCAGTTCCACCGATGCCGATGCCCGCAATCGCTCTCCCAGCCATGATCAGGCCGACGAGGCCGTGCGAAGCAGTCTGCATTGCCGCGCCGCACATGAAGACGATGGTAGCGTAGAATATACATCTCTTGCGGCCAAAACGCTCCGAGAAGAAGTGGGAACCCAGTGCACCGAAGAACATTCCCGCCTGGAAACAGGACACGATGTTGGATGTAAGGTCATCAAGTTCTTTTTGACTCTTGTTCCGAAGACCGAAATCGCGTTCGAAGGCGGGAAGGATCAATGTTCCGCCCATGACAGAGACATCGTAGCCTGCAAGTACGGTCAGCTACGGTCACGCAGATGCAATGCAAAGTGTAGGTGTAGGTCAGGATGATCGACTCACCGAGGGCAAGAGCGCCGAAGCAGACCCCGATACAATAGATGTTCACCTTCCAGTTCCTGACCTCTGGCGGTTCCGGAATCCGCTGGACCGGTGCTTGCTCGGAAATGGAGGGGTTCTTCGAATGCCCCATGACGGGCTTGCAGCGGATTGAAGATGTCAGAGACAAGATAATGTAAATAATAAGCCTATACCAATCCTGAGCCACGATTCAGTTCACTGGAGACAGAGCTCGGTTAACCGGCCTGTGGTTTATTTTTCGCCTCCAAGTGCGAAAATAACCATGAGGTCGCACAAGAGCAAGCGACGGAGGCCATGATGCCTGCCTTATACTAGACAAATGGATCACCACCCTTCTCGCCGCCTCCTCACCCACTGCCGGCCACAAATTTGGAACGTTGATCGAGTAGTGGCCAAGGTTTTACCAAGCTCGACCCCAAGGAGCTAGCACGACGTTAAGCGTGTCGTATCACTCTTTCCCCGCGGGGTTGGATTGAGAAGCTTCTGGAGTAGACGAGGGTGTAGCACCACGGGTGGACCAGCGGCAGACGCGTGACCGGGGAGACAGAGTCAGGGGTGGGAATCGTTTGGTGCGGTTGTGGAACGCTACCAGTGGTGTGGGTGAGGAGTCGGGGAGTTGGCGAACTTGGCACGTTCGTCCCTCAAGTGCTCCTCCCCAAAGGGAGTCGAACGCCTAGACGGCAGCAGGCCTAGGGTTGGTTAGATTATCCGGAATGGGCGCTATCCCCGCACCGCAGCTAAATTATTTGATTCGACTATAGTCGTTGGCAGAATATACTCGCGCCCCAAAGCTCTCTGGAGAACGGCCTGGGCGAATATAACACGGAGCGGAGGAGGCACACCTCACGTCGAGCGGGTGCTTCTAGTTTTTCGCCTAACGCCATCGTGATGCCCTCAGTGTGGCTGTGCTACTTGGTAAATGCAACTGTATGTCGGCACATTGAAGGAGACATACATAGTAGAGCAATCAAAGACGCTTTTGGCGTGCTCATTTCCACGATGGTTCACTTTGTTGAGGGATTTACGAGGAACCCGAATCCATGTCTAGCATCCTCACGAGAATTGACTTGGACCTTGGAGGAGAAAACGGCGTCCTTACCGTACGTCACCGGAAACTTAGGGTACCTAGGTAATCACTTTACGTTTTGCTGGGGAAGAACTCGGAGTGCTGCCAAACTATGGGATGAGATAATAGGACATCGTGAGGAGGTCTGGTGCCAACGAATAGGAGCTTAATTGAAAGCCAAGAAACTTCAAGTGTATTCGACTTCACCCTACGCTATGCTATCGGAAGGGCGGCCCGCACGCATGTTGCTGCCAAAATACGCACGGTGATGACAACGCAGTCACGACCCCGTGCTCGAACTCCTCATCTCGTGACAGTTGGAATAGAGACACTGACTTGGAGATAAATCTGATACCCTCGTAATGCCATTATATGTCTTCCATCAACTGGCGACAGGCATTACCTTGCATACAAGCGGGCGTGGCCTGTCTTGAGAGCATTGGCCATGAGTTGTTGAGGTTTGATTTAGGATAGTAGAGAGCAAAGCAGGGGAGGTGGACCCAAAATTCCATCGAAATTGGGTGTACTGAGATTTCACATGCTAGAATTAGATACGAGTTGACTAACGAAAGATGTGCTCAAGATGCTGGCGTGCGACGGGACTTATACAAGATTTGCTGGTGCGCCTAGTTGGCGACAAGCTCATCGACCAGGCAATCGGGATCAACCTCATTTCGCATGTCAGATACAGCAGTTTGTCAATCATATATACCTGGGGGTGGAACACGCTTAATGATGACATGCTCTTGGAGCATGCAGGTGGGAGCGCTTGGCCGTTTTAATACGACCACCCCCCCCTGTTGCCTGATCACCATTGATCTAGGTGCCTCACTTTAAGTTCTGATAGCCCACCAGCAGTCCTCAATTGTTGATCGATCGTTCGCGTTTTCTACCCAGCCTCCCAGCACGGGCATTCACTTCAAATTCTGTTGATGTGCCATCGATATCTGACCACGCAGTAAGGTCAATCATTTCCCTGAACTTGGCTAACATAGTACAGCCTGGTGGGTTTCAAGCCCCATCAGGCTGGCGGCAAGTCATTTCCAACGAGGATGCGCATGTCTCATCGATGAATCTGATCATGCACAGATAGGGTATGACTGCAGGTGGGGCCCAAGGCATTATTTCTGTATTAGACCCTTTATGCATTGAACGTCTCGAATTGGTATTGTTGATGGCATTGCTAAGGCTAAGTACTCCGCCCTTAGATTTGCTGCCTGGTACATCTTGATCCACGCCAGTGTGGCGTCGTCGAAGCACAGCTAGCACGTGATGAACATAGGCGAGAGTCTCAATGGGTTGGAGCAAAATTCAATCAGAATTAAAATAACTTGCACGTGCTAGTTGACTTGCAACGCTTTCCTTCTTGGCAAAGCGTTTGTCACCACGCAGTGCGCTTGATTTATTGTAGCACAGCTCCAAGGCCTCATAAATACATGTCGATTCAGTTCAGGAGATCGCATGCAGGAGCGCATCTCTTGAACCATTCCGATACGTCCTGTATCCCAAACAACACATTGATTAAAAGTGTAGTCTTAACGGGTGCAATTGAATTCTAGCTCGGGATTTACTCTGACGCAGCATCAAAAAACTCATCGCTACCATCAGACTCGTCATCTAGACAGAGACCAACCTCAATGTCAGCCGTGCAGCCACGCCTTATACCCAGCTTTCTCTTGTTTTCCTGCACCTCGGCCATCTGTTCCAGACGCACCACTTCTATGAAGTCGCGGAATACCGCCAGTAGCTTCTCGTCCGCGTCATGGCGACCCCTGACGGTTTCTTCAAAATCACCGGCACTATACTCTCTGTCATATCGTAGGCGAAAGTGGTCAGTCTTGATCATCATGTCTAGTGTCTGCGAATCCGCGTACTGAGCCACGATGCGAAGAAGGTTGGGACTACTCAGACGTGGGCAGACGCTGTACTCGTGCCAATGCTCCAGTAATAGTTTCAGGACGTCGTGGCTGTTATAGATTATGGCGGTGGTCAATGGCGTCTGACCATCAGTGGCGACATTGTTGATGTTGGCACCGTATTCTAGTAGGAGACGGGCGAAGTCTGCCTTGTTCTTGCGGGCGGCGTGGATGAGGGGCGTCCGTCGGTCTATACCCATGGCGTCCGGGTCCGCCCCGTATTGGAGGAGCAACTCGATCACAACTGGGTCGTTTGCGTTGCGAGCAGCGCAGTTCAAGGGGGTGCCAATCTTTATGCCCTCTGGCAGGATGGGGTCCGTCCTGGCGTGAGCGTCCAGTAGAAGCCGTGTACATACGGCATGGCTGCGATCAGCGGAGTACGTGACTGGTCCGGATAGTTGAACGTCCAGGATATTCGGGTTCGCACCATATGACAGTAGTAAAGCCACATGTTCTGCGTTGCCTCTTGCGGCGGCCCATGAAATCGGGCTGCGGCCCAAGCCATCCTGTTTATCAATATCCTCTGGATTTTGTTGCAGCTCCGTCTCGAGATCCTTGCACGACTGGCCAGTGACAATTTTATGTAGTGTGGTGAAGTTTTGCTCGTCTGCCCAGTCATCACCGGCAGTAATACACATTAGAGCCTCGGCTGTTGCTCTGTCGACTCCTTGCAGAAGCAGGTCGTTGGCTTTGGTGCGTGGGCTCAGATCGGTCTTCGCCTTGGGTCTGCGGGTTCGACGGTTAGCGATTGATAGTGCCGCATGATCATCACTCAAAGAACAGAGTGGAAGAGGTGCAGATACGGTCGTCTCGAGTCCTCTGGACCAGAGACTCAATCTAGAGAAGTTCCATACCTGTAGTCAGGATCGGCGCCTTGTAAGGCGAGGAAACGTGCAGTTTCAAACTGATTCGCGTATAGAGCCCACTGCGCGGTTGTTAAATTATTGGCGTCCAGTCGACTGGCCACCGCGCCGGACGGGGCGGGGGCGACTTGCACGTCAAGCTCAAGAATGAGTCACTTACTCGAAGGAGAGAGTATCCTCTTGTGTCACTGACATCGCGGGGCGATGCAGTTCCTCTCTTAAATAATCCTTTCAGGCCTTCGATGTCCCCGGCGACTGCATAATTAACACATGGTGAGAAGTCCGGGACACGCCGCAGTGTTTTTAGCTCAAACTGAGGACCGACGTTGACTTGGTATGAAAGGTTAAACTGAACAATCATGGACCAGAATAAGCCCATTGGGAACCAGTACTCTGCAGTGACCTCAGGTGCTTGCTTTGTCTCACAAGTTGCGATGTCGCAAGAAGGACTCAAAGCCGACAGACCGGTATAACCTATAGACAAGTGCCCGATGAGTCGATCAAGGAGACCACGCGGCGTGCTAGTACTTCTTGTTGAGTGGCAAGTGCATTTGCAACCGCCATTTACGCAGTGAGAAGCCCTTGTGGTGACTTGCATGGCTACGGACTGAATCTGCTGCACAGAGCCTCGTGGACGGTAGTTCGGGCGCCGGCGGGTCACGGTGTAAGGCGGTGGCGGCGGTGCTTGTTCGAAGGTCCTGTGGCGGCTCGGTGACACGTCCTGCACCTTTTCTTCGATACGACGGATGATATTATGTAGAGCGTCGTCACGCAGTCTGGTAGAGGCTTCGAAGGCTTCGAGGAACTGTTCGATGTAGAGTGGTGGGGTCGTGCTTTGTGTTTCGAGTAAGGCCGAGAGATGTGTTCGCATTCCGACAAGCTGTACTTGTATATCTCGGCTCTGGTCCCTGATCACGACGTTAGCTTCTATTATGAAAGCCGTGGGCGCCAAACGGGCTGAAGGAATGGGCCAGGGGCAGAGGGATTCCGCCTCGCTGCGTGGCCGAGTGTGGCGCTAGGCATCAGGCCAAGTTCTGGGCAGCAAATAGGCGGTTGGGGGGGAGGGGGTGAGGCTATGCCACGTTATGCCAGGCAGATGTGGACTTGAGGAGTATGTACAAGACTGGCAGCTATGCCTGGTTGGTGATGGGGACCTGCCCGAGCACGAGACTCGGTCGATGCACTGGCGAGTCGGGGAACTTCGATTTGGGTAGCTGTGGTATCAATGAGTGACAAGGTGCTCACCAAGTTTCTTTTCCGAGAATCAAAATGAGACTGGCTTTCGATGAGTTGATTTGCTGGTGAATTTCGTTTAAATGCGCCAGGTGTTTCCTCCAGGAATGAGCACCCCTCAACTGTCCAAGAGGACCGATTTCTACCGCCGACTTCTTGCTTGGGACTTTGATATCCTCCACGATGGCACGCAGCGCCGTGAAGTGTCTCGAGCACTGGGAAAGGATGCTCCGGATATTGGTCACCGTTTGTACGCGGTCAGTCTTGGTCTTGTTCTTTGGCAAACGCTTCTCGATCGCTTTGTGGGTGAGAGTTGGCCCAATCGCATCCGAGGTCGAATTCGAAATGTCATCTCCAGTTCATTCAAGAGCACATTCGTGTCCTGGAGAACAACGATGAGGTCGGTGATCTGGTTGTTCAAGGATTCAAGCCGCCCGGGCAGATCCGTCTTCCATAGTTCACGCAGATAATGGAGTCCTTTGCCGACTTCCTGTGCCAGCTGTATGACAGCCATAACGCTGGCTGCGGTCTCCATTTTGACAAGGGGGGCCGGTGTGGGATTCCAGAATTCACCGAGAGCTCTAGAGTGTGCATTAACAGAGAACGCAATGCCTAGGTGGGTTCGACAACAAGCAACGGTGATCCCAGGAGCGACTGATGAACTGGATATAAGTCGGATGGAGCCTCGACGAGCTCTTTTGCGTTGCAGCTGAGAATCCCCCTGATCTCGAATGCGACCAACAGCCCTCTCCTGGCCCGGTCTGTCTATTGCGATGACTTCTCCACCGGCGCCGCGGGAGGGGGGGGCCAGGCCTGGCTTGACCCGCACCTCGACTGCATCGTCACCTGCGGTTGGTGCCTAGCGTGAACTCACAGTACCATGCGTGGCCATTGAGGCCTGTCAAGAATGGTTCAGCCACCCACCCTGCCTGGCACCTCGCATGCAGGTAGACACTGCCCGGACGCATGAAGCAGTCCGCAGTCTGCTTCTTGTCTGCCAAAGGGCCCACACACACCAACCAGTGGGCGCCACTGCGACGCGGCCGGTATCCAAAAAAAGAAGGCAAAAGCAGGCCGTCAGTGCCCGTCACAGCGGTCGTGTTTTCGCCCCATGCGGCCACTCTTGTCCTTGAGGCTTCTCAAGTGTCTTGCTCGAACTTCATTCCGAAAGACCGCAGAACCCCACGTATTATCCTGCAACGGCTTGAGAACAGTCTTCAACAGACAGAAAGCAAGAATTGCTTCCTGAGGCTTCTACGTCCTGGACCCTGCGCGACAATGTCCTGTTGGTTCAGTTTTGCGTGGGTAATAAATGTGGAGAACATATCATTTGCAATTGGGTGTCCTGGTGTCATGCCGAAGAAAAAAAAAATGACCTGCCACCCCCACCTGCCCAGCCTACAGACATCAGGGGGGTGAAGGCAGAAGACAATGCAACTGAGGACCAGTGTGGATCCTCGAACTGCGTTATTGGGTCGTCTCCCTGACGGACGTACTGTGGGGCCTCAAGCTGTCAGCCGAGAACGCGCCGTGGGTGTCCGGCCAGGCTGCATCTCTGAGACGCAAGTCTGCTCCCTCAGTGCTTTCCTATCTGTCCACGTTCCCTCGCGTGTAGATTGTTATTTTTCAGCCTCAGCTCCTCAGGCTTCTTTCACGGCGGAATTCCTGCAATGAGGTTCGGCAGAGATCTCCACTGGCATCAGGTCCCCAAGTGGGCGGAGTATTATGTCGACTATGAGGAATGGAAGTTTCTTGCCAAGACGGCGAGATTGGATGGCAAGCTTCTCTTCTTTTATTACCGTAACTTTGGCTTTGGTTTTGACTGACAGCAGAAACCTAGAGCTCAAAAAGGCTGTGGCTTGCGCTTCCGTGAGAACAAACAATATTCTCGTTGAACGATATGACGCTGTCGTACACCATCTGTCCACACTGGAAGAATCCTACGGCATACATCGTGATTCGTGGGATACCAGAGCCTTACAATCGCTCTCCACGTGCGAGAGCGGCTGTGTCAAAGCGGCTCTGGTTGACATCGCCTCGTTGCTCGTTTCGTTGGGCGACTACATCAGTGTCACTCAACGAGCTGTGGACCGAATCAACACCAAACTGCACCAGAGACTTGAAGAGTTGCAAAACATGCATGAGGCCCTGCAAAATGCCGAGGCCAGATGGGTCAAAGATTTGCAAGGCGTCAACGTCCTCTTGGAGGGCCTCCGTCTCCATGGGTATTGCGAACAAGACGGGGCCCTCTTGTCGGAGCACAAGCACTGCCTCATCAATGATTCAGCGATAATTGATGATATTTCATCGAAATCACAAGAAACATCACTGGCTGTAGAGGAAGCCGCGAACGCGATACGCAACCACATACATTTTGCTGGCCAATTTGAAGACAAACAGCTAGGACACCAACTTGCGTTACGGTGTGTTCGACGCTTGCTTGAGAACTTGCAACAACACGATCGGATCAAGTTCTTGATGCAACCAGACTCTCTCGGCCGCCTTGCTCTGCATCTTTCAGCCCAATACGGCATGACCGATGTGTGCAGACTGTTGGTAGAATCTCTCAAGGTGCCCCAAGACTCAGCATCAACGGAAATTCACTACTTCCTTCGCTCAGACCTGGTGGGAGATACACCGCTATCGCTTGCCATCACCAATGGACACACCGATGTTGTCAGGCTGTTGTTGCAACACTTACAATCTACGGATCGGCAGGCTGCGCCACGGTCTGTGCCATCTCTTGAGGACCAGTTCTACGATTTGCTATGCGTAGCGATCCGGTCACGGAGAATACACATCACGGAAGTCCTGATCGACCACATGCCTGAGCGCGTATCCCAATGTTTGCAGCGGTCCAAACTCATATATCTCGCATCCCTGTTCGGACAAGCATCGGTCGTTTCTAGATTGTTGACTCGCATCAGCGACATCAATATTAGAGAGGGACCACGGAAGAGAACACCCCTGATGATGGCGACAATTTACGACCATAGAAGCTCGGTGGAAGCCCTGCTGGCCCATCCGAGTTGTGATGTTGGTGTGCGCGACGTATGTGGCTGGACAGCTGTGGATCATGCTGCTTTCAGGGGTCTGCCGGCGCTGGTAGAAATCTTGCAGGCCGGAAGAGGAGGTTCTTGTATATCCATGCCTTGGGATATGGAAGAATCACAGCGGAACCGTGCCAACTGTCGCCGCGAACCAAACCAGGCGTCTGTGGCCGCAAGGGACAAGGCGGAGACTGGCAGCCACAGCCACATTTTTGTGAACCTCGGTCATTTCGACATGGACAAGGACTGGATTGTTCTCCAGGTGGACGACTTCCGTCGGCTTGTTGCTCCCGTGCAGATTCCGGACAGCAGCCTTACAATTCGCATTTCCGCCATCGGTTGTGATACTTCAACGGAATACTGGGCCAAAATCCCAATAATTGAAGATCTGTCCAATGATCCTTTCTACTGGAGCACAAAAGATGCTGGTGGCGTCAAACTGCTCTTCAGAATCTACTGTTCTGTTCTTGGTGGAAACAACGAGGTGCAAAACCAAGCCCCGATTGGCTCGGCCATCGCCTCTCTGAAGGATGCTCGTCAGGGCTTGGGACCGTCGTTGGAAAGCCTCGAGAGGGACTGCACCGTCTCTCTGCTCTCATCAAATTCCGACTTAATCGGCACCCTCACCTTTACATTCGTGATAGCCAGACCCTTCTTGCATCAGGGTCCTACACCATCGCCTTCCAAGGTGGTGCTCAGGCGTGAGGGCTCGACTCTGGTTGCGGCGCACCGAGGCCTTGGGATGAACAATTCGAAACGAAACCGCCTTCAGCTTGGAGAAAACACCTTGCATTCTTTTGCAGCGGCTCTGGCCCTAGGTGCTGATATCCTCGAGTTCGACGTACAGGTCACACGAGACTTGGTCCCCGTGATTTACCATGACTTTTTGGTCAGCGAGACTGGGACAGATGCTGCGATGCATAACATCACCTACGAACAGTTCATGGTGCCGAGCTCGTTGCAGGACAGTCTGATGCGGCCGTACAAGGCATCAGAATCCCTAACGTCAACAGTAGCAGGTGATATACGCAGACCACGGTCGAGATCTGTCGGCAGAGAATACATGGTCGACATGGATTTGATCACGAGGCTCAAATCCACTTTCTATGTGCAGCAATCTGGTTACAAGGGCAACATTGGCAGTGAATGCATTCATGGGCCATTCGCAACACTTCGAGAGATGCTTGTGGAGATCGATCCGTCCGTTTGCTTTGATATTGAATTCAGTGAGTACTGCCACGGGACCAAACCCGGCATCGGAGGGTTGACCTTCTATTACAGAATACCCCATGCTCTTCGAGGCCCGCGACTTCAGAATGGACACGTACAACATGGAACTGAATCTTTTCCTCGACGCAAGCCTAGAAGTCATCTACAAATACGCGGGAAGCCGGCCAATCTTCTTCACATCTTTCAGCCCTGAACTCTGCATATATCTATCAACCAAGCAGCAGCTGTACCCGGTGCTGTTTCTCACCGAATCGGGACATATCCCAACACGGGACATCCGCGCCACGTCTTTCCAAGAAGCTGTAAGATTCGCGAAGAAGTGGAATCTTGAAGGGGTTGTGATGCGGTCACAGCCGATTGTCGCATCGCCAATGCTGGTGGAGCTGGTGCAGTCTTCTGGGCTGATATGTGCGTTCTTAGGGCTCACTCAATGATGATCCAATGTGTGCAAAGGTAACCGAACCTTTCCCAATACCGCGTCTTTGCGTGATAGGCAGCTAATCTCCGCCCAGTTACAATCGAGCGCAAAACTGGACATCATCATAACGGATAATGTTGTAGAAATTGCCAAGGTTCTGAAGCATTGATCATGGAAGGACGTTACAGTACTGAGACGCGCCCGACACTAGCTACAATGGCTTCTCCTTCGGCACAGAAAAGTATGCATAACGCTCGGGCAGCATCAGAAATATACCATTTTTGACCATGAGAGGCGATTGATACGGTTGGAATTAACACGGGAGCTATGTGCCCTCTTTCAAAGACACCGTAGAACCTGGGTGGTGACAATGCTGGCTGAGTGCCACATGCTCTCCCTTCCGTCGGCCACAATACAAAGTCGCGAGTGGCAATGGTCAGACAGGTGACAGTATTGGTATCAAAATGAAACAACATTAACCTGAGGCTCTGCACGGTTCAAATCCACCAGAGCCACTGAGTGAAGCCAGTGAAGGCAGTGCTGCAGGGAAGAATGTCCACACCTGTCTTTTGTTTTGGCCGCTGACTGTCATTTCTTCACAAATTGGCCGGGCCCTTCTCCAACAAGTCAAAAATAGAGACTGACAAACCTGGCTTTCGAACCTAGACCAGTGGTGGGGATTCTCGTCCTCAGAGGCAAGGAAAACATATTTCGTTTCAGTAGTGATGGCTTCAAGACTTTCCATGACCACCCCCCTGGTTGAGGCACTATCAGTCGTGCGGTCAGCCTGGACTGAGCTAGTCTCAGATCGCCCCAAAGGTAGTCTGCTTGTACTGTATTTTGTAAGAGGATAAGAGGAGAAGATAGTAGAGCTGCATTGCAAGTGCGCGATTGCAACCCAGCGATGGCGCGATAAGCGGGACACGCCGGACCCGCCGCAGTCAGCCGCCAAACTTGACTCTTCTGTCATTACGCCTCGGCATTTCGTGACGCCTCTGTCTCTGCCTCTGTGCCGTTTGCACTTTACTTCTTCATCCGCCGCCGTGGGGAACAGGTAGACGTCCCAAGTGAGCTCTGGTCCTCACGTTCCGTCATGGCGCTGTCGAAACTGAAGACGTCAATCTGGGGCCCTCCCTCGGTCGAGCGGTCCCTGCTGATCAAGCTGGATAGCACGGTGCTCATCTACTTCTCCATCATCTGGTTCCTGTTCGGCATCAACCGCGCTAGCTACAGTACGGCCTACATCAGTGGCATGAAGGAGGATGTCGGCTTCCAGGGCAAGGACTTCAACTACATGTCCACGATTTATCTCGTCTGTTATGCGGTCATGCAGATGCCCTCGACTGCGGCCTTGACCATTATCCGGCCGAGATACGTTTTCGTGCTGGCGAACACGGTCTGGAGCGTCTTGACGCTCGTCACCTTCCGGGTCGACCATGTCTGGCAGGTCTTCGTGCTCAACGGCTTCGAGGGAGCCTTTTCTGCCATCGCTTAGTATGTCGCCTCTTTTGATTTTTGACCTCGGCAACAGGGGACTATTTGATCTGACATCTCTGCAGCGTCGGGGCACATTTTATATATGGCTCTTGGTACAAGCAGTCTGAGCTTGGGACCCGCGCCGCCGTCTTTTGTGGTTTCGGCAATCTGGGGAACATGGCCGGAGGATGGATTCAGGCTGCCTTACTTGGATCACTCAGTGGGAAAGGGTCGCTGCCTCCATGTTAGTACCATTCTTGCCTTGCTACAGTTCACCGATCGTGGTGCCTTGGGACGCGTAGCAGGTGGTTAACAGGTACCAGGGCGGTGGATGTTCATTGTGGTGTCGGTTTTGACCATCCCCTTCGCATTGTTTGGTGAATACTGGATCCTCAGCTCGAGATTTGTCGCCAAGAAATGCTTCAGTCACACTGACCATCTGTGCAGGCTGGTTCGCCATTCCTGATCTGCCACACCACAAGTCGGCACGCTTCCTTACTGAAGAAGAGAAAGAGTGCGCTGTTCGACGCCTTGGCGAGTCTCGAAAGACCACTTGGGATACCACCGTATTCCGGCGCGTCCTTTTGAGCTGGCAATTCTGGCTGCTGCCCACCGTTTTCATGCGTACGTGACCCAAAGAACACGCGATCGCAACGGCCACGTGTAGCTGACAGCCAAGCAGTTTACTCCCTTTGTGTTCAGTCCCTGACGAACAACGTTATGCAACTCTGGATGGCCTCGAGAGGTTACAGTGTCATCCAGCAAAACAACTACCCCACTGGCAAATACGCGGTGGCCATCGTCGCGACGCTGATATATACTACAATATCTGACCGAATCCGCTCTCGCTGGGAGTGCTCCTTGGCAATCGGCGTGACTTTTGTCGTCGGCAGCGCAATTTTGGTCGCACACCCTGCTAATGATGCAGGGTATTTCTTCGCTTTCTACTTGCTTGGCTCGACATTTGCACCGCAGGCGCTGTGGTATACGTGGATGGCCGACCTGACAGCGCAAGACGTGCAGCTGAGAGCCATCACGACTGGATTTATGAACTCGTTCGATTTCGCTTTTGTGAGCTGTGAGTACTTCTGCAAGAGTCCTTTTCACGTGCCTTTGGCGGGCTATACGACCGGTCTTGATTCCAAAAGGGCCAAATTGGAACAGTCAACCGTCTTCACTTGAACTTTTCCACTGGGGCACGTTATTAACAACAGATCTTCAGGGTGGCCAATCATCTTCTATCCGGTCACCGATGCACCAGAGTATGTCAAGGGGTACATTTCAAGTCTGATAACCGGGACTTTAACCATTCCAATCATCCTCTTGATAGCGTGGTTGGAAAAGAGGGGGAGAGCGAAGGGAGCAATCGGAAGAGTCTTTGAACAGAGCGAAGATGGGCCGCCATCCGATGACGAAACCACTCCTGTGAATGGTACCAAAGACAACACACACGCCCATTCGTTGCCTGCGCCTCCGACATGATCCTTCTGGTACGACAAAGCGTCGCCACGTTTGGAGCAAAGTTGTTTCGGACTATTGAGTGCACCACAAAGCATGATATTTACCGATTGCAAAACGATTAGAACGAATAGATAAAGGCATCAGCACAGTCGGGTGGGCTTACAACTGGATAACAAGTTAATCACGTTGGGGCATTCTATCAATTCTGGGGGTTCGTATACTTAAGTATGCGCGCAAGACGTTTGCTAAATGCGTAATATTAGATGTGGTCTGATTTGCAGCATGAACCAACCCATGACGCCACAAGGCTGCCTAGGCAAAGCATGAAATGTACAACGAGTTGTTGTGACTTGATATTGTGTCCTCTCTGAACTCCGGGCATCAATTCTTCCTGCTCATATTTGTAACGACTAATCGTGTACATTATCCTGGTGCTCCATATTTGGGTTGATTGGCTTCCTAACACACTTTCAAATGCTCGATATTGGATCATTTCCCTCATCACAGGACAAATGCGGAGCAAAGCAAGAGCTTAAGCGGATGGGCGGTACAAGGAGTCCATTGGACTCGAAGCTAGCTTGAGTTTGCCCTTTTGGTCGCGTAAAACTCTCTTGATTGTGAAATCTACGATGGCCAGGACGTGATTTGTGGCACCGTTTCACAAGTTTCAGCCGCCACCTTTACAACCAGAGACATTCTCGTTCCATAAACTGCTTTTTGTTACCTCGCCTTGCTCATTTCAGGTGAAGGATCGAGTCCAACTTGAGTGGCAGTGCTGCGGATCTCTTTGAACTAGAGGGGGGTAGGAGTCGAAGTCGGGCAAGTTGTGGGTGTAATAGTAACGATGCCCCAGCCAGTCTGACTAGTCAGCTTATAGACCTTGAATATGGAAGATATCTACTTACCGTGCACTGCACACAGCTTGTCACCGTTGGACAGGCCGTCTCAGTGACAGGCTCAACAGACATGCTTGGGCAACCGCACTCCAACTCAAGAGCATCTGGTCCAAACTAGTCAGAGTCCCGATCAGAGCATTTAACAATAGTCTTGGTATGAATTAGGTGGTGACTGACTGTCCCACCAGCAGTTATTGGCATAGGTACTGCAAGGAGTCGGGCAGCCTGTCGTGGCCGTGATTGTCTGCGTAGGCCTGAAGGTGCAGGACTCGGGCAGACTGATTTGACTCGTGATGGTGATGGTCGTTTCTATCGAGGGTTCTGTCTGTCCTTTAGGCACAGCTGCCGCAATGGAGCTTCCATGAGAATTGTCAGCGAGCTGTTTCTGGAAGGCGGGGAGACGATCAGCTTGAGTCTGGTCGCACCTTAGGAGCAGGACGGCAAGTGACTTGAGGGACTGCATGGTGGTGATAGGCGAATAATGAACGATTACAGTGGCGCAGACTCATAGAAATGGAGAGATTTCTGTCAAAAAAGATCCCTAGGCTGGTGACAGATATACTGCGGCACTTTGTACCATCGCCATTGGAGCAGCCCACCGAAAAGTTCAATGGGCTCCATGCTTCTGACCGGTCGAATGATATATCCCGATGGAGCCACTCGGCTTCGTATTGCCTATGCCAAGCCGCCTAAGTATCGTGGAAAAAGTCTTATGCACGTGTGCTTAAAGATGACTGCAGCATTGAATACGGGATGATGGGGCACACAGCATATTCCGTACTACTACTTGTAAAAGGCCGTTTCAACCTCCCTTTACAGACGATTACGAGGGAAAAGGATATGAAATCGAATTACAAGCTTTGAGGCACAAGAAAGTCCTTTACTTCAGTAGCCTGGGGTCTTGATTTAGTTACCCCGGGGCGTGCCGCAACTCAATTGACGTCGGATGGGCTACCGGAACCAAACTCACGATTATGAGCGCAGATGGGAGGAGGTAGTGATACGTTGTATAGGCGAAGTACTCGCGTCGCATATAGGCTAAAATTGTCCCAGATCACTTCACTTTCTGTTTGGCCACTCAAAACCCCAGCAGTAAATCCCCTTACCCACTCACGCACCACCCCCCTTACGCATACACAATTCAAAAGCCCCTTTTTTAAACCACCTCTTTTAATCGCTATTTAAATGCAATTAATTTATAAATTATATTATTTTGTTTGTTTGTTTTTTTTATTTATTAATATATCTTTTACTTTTATAACCTAAATTATTACTATTATTAATAACTAGTTAAATAAAAAGTTCTAGCAGCAAGCTTTAAGAAACTACTATATTTTATAATATAACTTATATTATTACATTTAAAATATATAAGCCTATAAAAATTTTAATTTATCTTTTTAAATAATATTTTTAATATAAATCTTTTTTAGCCTATTAAGCCCTTTTATAAAGCTATTTTAGCCGCTTATTAACACACTTAGCTTTTTAGCGCTTTACTAAAAACTTATTAATAATAGTATCTTTAATGTTACTAATTAAATTATATTAAGGGTTAATTAAATTTAAAAGTGTACTTTTAAAAAGTATTAATAAAAACTTTTAAAACTATATATATTAAATATAAGTATATAGATAGCATTATTTATAAAAGTATTTATATGTTTTTAAATTGCTTTAAAATTTTTAAACTTATTAAAATTCCCCTTAAGTTTTAGCATAATACTAATAAAGTAAACTTTTAAAATAGCAGTAAAATTAATTAGCTAATTATTAGCTTTTTAAAAATTAATTTAATTGTTAAAAAACACCTTTTTATTATATATAATATACTATAATTAAATATATTAATAAAGCTAGCAAACTCTTTTAATCCTTAATTATTTCTTATAAAAAGAGCATATAATAATAATAATTTCCTTTTTTTAATTTAACAAATTTAAAAACTAACAATTTATAAATTTAAATAATAATTAAACTAATAATTAAATTAAACTATTATAGCTAAAAGCTATATTTAAGCCAAATACCTAGCCTTTTAATAAAAAGCAATAGCAAGTCCTCCTTTTTACTAAATACACTTTTTATACTATTAAAAAGTTTATATAATATTACTTTAATTAAAAATTTTAACTTATATTTCTTTTAATATATACCTTTTATATATTATAAGCCCTAAATATTACTATTTTTTTCGCTTTAAAGCAGAAATATTATTAAAATCTAACATTTTTAATTATAGCTTATAATATAAAAAAATCCAGAAAAAGCCTTTTTTTACACTGATTAAAAGTCCTGAAATAATATTTTTAAAACAAGCAATATAAAGGTATATAAAGGGCAATAAGTTTATAACTTGAAAATTAAATAAAAGTAAAAACCTTGCATTTAGTAATAAATAATAATAACAATACTATCTTTATATTAAATAAAAAGCTAAATATTAATTTAGATAATTTAAAATTAGCTGCAATTATTTTAGACACACTATATTCCTTTTGATAATAATCAAGGTTCCTTAAGTCCTCTAAACCTGCTGATTAGGGTTTATGTTTAAGATATATAATTAAGCGGTGGTAGTGAAGCAATATTATAGACTAATAATAATTATTAGCTGGTAAAAGCTATTTGTAAGTGAATATTTAAATTAATTGCTAAAGAGCTGTTTATACTATTTAGCTATCTGGTAACAAGCGTGTTTTTATATGTTTATTCCTTTAGCTTAGTTTATAAAGCTTAAAGTTTAATTCTTATAATCTTATAGTGGGAGCGCTTAGTTTAGTGTTTAATTTAACTAATTTTAAATTAATTAGCTTAAAGTTTAATTTTTTCAATTTTAGCTTAAATAACCTTGTAATTATATAATAGTGGCTAAATTTTATTATATTATTTATTAAGCCGGTATATTAGGTAAATAGGGTTTTTTTATAAAAATAACTATTAGTCTTATTTTTAAATATTTAGCTTTTATAAAGTAATATTACTATTTTTTGAATATTTTAATTATTATTATAAATTTTTAATTGTATATAAAACAGTTAAACTTTAATTTATTAAGCTTTTTTAAAAACAAATATAATAAAATATAGTTGTTTTTTAATTATTATATTAATTAAATTATTTTTTATTATAAAACGTAGTATATTTGTTTTAATTTTATAAACTTTATTAAAGTTTACTTTAATTAATATCATTTTTTTAAAAGTTTTCTAAATTATTATATTAAAAATATTTTGTATATTTTAAATTTATTTCAACTTAATATTCTTTTTTAGTAAGGTTTATAAAAGATTTTGCTAGTTTTTTATAACTTTTAATAAATTATTTATAAAAGTTAATATATTAAGAATCTTTTTAAACTTTCGAAATATTAAGTAATATTAGCTAATTTTTAATGGCCTTAACTTTTAACTTTTATATAATAATTTTACTAAATTAAATTATATATTTAAAATGGTTTACTTTTTAAATATAAAACTTGCTTTTTTTTAATTTAACTAAAACTTTTATATTTTAAAAAGCATATAAAACTTTATATATATATCTTTTGTATTTGTTTAATATTTTAAAATAAATAAAAATATTATTAAAGTAAGTAATTATAAAGATATTTAAATATTCTTTTAAA
>LJJS01000773.1:0-18489 GCA_001447215.1 Diaporthe aspalathi
AACCTGTAGGGTTTATATTAGCAGAGCGGCGTAAAGGTGATACTTGACTAATTCCAGTATACGAAGACACTGCCACAAAGAGGATAAGTATAATCAGAAGCTGTAAGGCTATCCAGTTGTGAGACTGAACACTTAAATTAACGACTGAAAATTCTGTTCTATGAAAGCTATCTACGGTAATAATGACCATGTCCTTATATGTTTCGACTCTTCACCCGTTGACTTGTTATTTGGTTCGCGTGGATCGTCTAGGTCGAGATGGTCCCTTCGATCCGCTCCAGCCACTGGATCGGTGGCTCGTTGGATCGTAACCGATCCTACGATCCTTACGAGCCGAACCCTAACCCTTGGTGAGTGCTGACTCCTCTACCAAGTGGGAGCGGGGTTGCGTCGTGGCATCTGTTTTGCTGGCCCAGACCATTGAAACTGGTACCCAGGGTGCCAGCGTGTTGGCTCATAACATACAATATACTTTTTTAAATTAAGATTAATTTAAATAATTACGTACTCACAAACGACTACTTGGCCGATACTGGACAAATATAAACTAACTTACAAACTTGCCTACGAAAAGCTATGTCAATCTCGTGTTTCTTTTACTAAAATCTTTTAAATTGCTAATTGCTACTTATATAGGCAAAACGGCAACCCTTTTAATACTTTTAATAATATAAATAATTATAAAAAAGGCAAAAAGTGCAAATTATATATTATTAGCGAAAAAAACGCAAAATCGCTACGTAAGCGCACTTAGCAGCAGGGCTTGCAAGGCGCGAAAACGCTATACAGGCGCAAATGCAATATTCTTTTTCCGGCGGTATCGAATTTCACCAGTGGCTCATGTCCCACCACAGGACGGTATCGCCAGGCGCCCACGCCCCGGTTGATTACCTGCTTGATGTCTCAACAAATTACTCGGTATGTACCTCATCCACGTTCCAAATGAAGCCAGAGGCCGCCAGAGGACATGAATAGAGGATTGCCTGCGGTATGGCAAAGCAATAACGTCTAGGTACAAGCAGATTGAGTGCGCTGGGCCTGGTACCGGCACGGGTGAAAACGGGCTTCTGACTCTCAGGGAGTTGTATGCCTGATCTACGTAACGTCTCGCAACTCAGCTGGACAGTTTACCAGGAGAATGGCCTTGATTTTTCACTTTGAGCTCAGGTTCAAGTAGGTGAAAATAATCATGCGTTTTCTTGGCACCCACTGGATTGATGTATTGTCTTGCCAACAGGTAGTCAGCCTCATGCCCGGGCCTTCTTTAGGTGCACCCAAAGTTCCGGCTTGGTCATCGAGTGGAATATTTTAAAAGGCTTCAGCGTTCCGTCCAGCCCCCACACGTCATTCTTCTCCTCGTACTCCCCTCTGTCTAGCGATATATTAAAATTCCAAAGCAGGTGGGCCGAGATGAGGCGCATCTCCATGTACGCCAAGTTTCTCCCGATGCAAACCCTCGGGCCCGTTCCAAATGGCAAGGACGCGTTCAATCGATCGCCCGAGAATTCGTCATCCTCGCCGAGCCAGCGCTCCGGCCTGAACTCGTAGGGCTTGTGGAAGTTCAATGGGGAGTGCGTTGACACCCAGGGCGGGACGGCGACAGTCGCCCCCCCGGGGACGAAATAGCCGTCGATGGTCGCGCCACCCCGAGGGACTATGCGCTGCTGGCTCGCGGGGGAAGGCGGGAAGAGGCGCAGGGCCTCGTGGATGGTGGCCTCGAGATAGCGGAGGTCCTTCACCTTCTCCCATCTGACATCTTCCTCGGTCGCCAAAGCGCCCCTGATCTCTTCCACGAGCCGGCGGTAGGCGTCGGGGTGCGTACACACGAAGTACGTCCACCCGGTGAGGGCAGTGGCGGTCGTGTCGGTCCCGGCGCTGATGAAGAGTGCCATGTTGAGGATGACCTCGGTCTGCGAGAGGGACTTCTTTGACTCGTTGTTGATGAGGATGTGGTACATGAAATCTGTATGGTCTCGGTCGGGGTCCGCGAGGCGACGGAGCGTTTTCTCGCGCGAGTTCCTCAGGTGGATCTTTGCCCAGTCGGCAGCCTTTGGCGGGACGAAGAGCTTGAGCATTATGGATTCGAGCCATGTGCCGACACCGGAAAGGCGACGGACGCCTTGTGTCCAAGTCTGTTGTGAGTGTTAGAAGTCTGTAGTAAGATCTGACGAAATTCACCTCGTGATATTGAACTCTGCCATGAGGATCATGTACGTACGGCTGCCACAAACACATTGATAACCGATGTGGACCACTCTGTAGCCGACGCCTGGCCTAGGCATCCGAAGGGCTCCGCAAAGCAAAGATCTCCCATGATATCGAAAGCAAGGTAGGTATCTATGAGCTTTTATCAGTCAAGATTACAAGCAAAGCCGTGGTGTATGGATGCTTACACCAGCTTGACAGATCTGCAGGCTGTTTGTCATCCGCCTTTTGCCCGAGCACGGCAATGAACTTTTCGACTTGGATCTTCAGGAGATTCTCGAAATGCAGCAATGCGCTATTTGTAAACAAGTAACCCAATGCCCTCCGTTGGCGCGCATGTTCCGCATTCAGAGCAAGACTCACGCCGGTCTGCCCGTCAACGCCGCCCACAGCCCCAAGAAAAATCGGGCTTTTCTCCATGTTGAGGCCGCCTTTCTGTGAACAACATCAGCAAGCTTCGTATACCATCGGGCTTGCTGTAGGGCCTACCCGTAGTCCGTAGATCTCTTCCCGTGCCTCGGGGCGGACGAAGCTGAGTTCGTTGGGAGACACGCGTACGACGGGGCCGTACTTGTCATGCAGTGACCTGTAGTACAAGTGCTGGTTCCCCGTGACCAGGGCAAAGGCGGCTGGTAGCTCCGATACGCTGTTGGCCCAGGGGCCCGGGACGGCGCGGAGCGGATGCCACAGCCATCGCTGCAGAACCTGAAATATGAACCTCAATAGGAGCTGATGCAAATTAGCTGGAGTCTTGGACCTGGCTGGTGTAGTCCACTTACGAGGGTCGCAAGTGTGGCGACTATTGAAGTCACGGAGAAGAGACTGTGCATCGTGGCATGGGTAAAGCCACGTGAATCCTTCGAATCGTGTAAATGCCTGCTTCAGCAGAAGGAGAGGCGCCTTCACTATACTTCTAGTTGGGCCAAGCTTTCTTGCTAAGCTTTCTTGATCCTCGATCAGGTTGGAAGAGAGTTCAGGGGAGTTCAAGTTGGCCATAAGCTTTCTCAGCTGAGGCTGGTGTTCACCCAATAAGTCTGTGTCATACTTAGGCACTTGATCAGATAAATCCGCCTCAAAAACTAACGCAGAGTATCCAGCTTATGATTGTCATTGGCAACCCTCGACTCAGTGTTTTTCACTCGTGCTCTGGCACCGCACAACCTTACGCTACGGTCGTATGATTCGTGTAATATTCGTCCCAAACGCCAAATCTGCTCAAAACATGCTCAAAGTACCGACTGTAAGTCACTACCGGCCTGTCAGGACACCCCATGAGTCGTGCGGGGTACAACCGTCACGCTCTTCTTCGAACTTGGCCCACTCATGGATCTGCCAGTCTTGCACATATGTAGGACAGAACGTTGCAGCGTACCTGGGCAAACGTCTGCTTTATTAGGCGAGTGTCTCTGTGAGGGCGGCATATATCACACGAATTACAAGCGAAAGCCCTGAACCAACCAACCATGGCCGACACCGAGGAACTAGCGAAGGGTTACACATCCGTCAACAACACCCAATTCGACGCCGGCCTATTCCTTCTTAAGAGGCTCGCGGTCACTCCCGGCCTGCACGTGCTGGACGTCGGCTGCGGCCCCGGGAATATCACATCCCACATTGCCGTGATCGTCGGCGAGAAAGGAAGGGTGGTCGGCATCGACCCCAGCAAAGAGCGCATTACACTCGCACAAGACATCAAAACACCCAACCTCTCATTCTACGTCGGAAGGGCCGAGGATCTGTCGCAGTTCCCCTCTGGCAGCTTTGACATCGTATATGTCAACTCTACCTTCCACTGGGTGGAGGACCAGCCCGCCGCAGTGAAGGAGTTCTCCCGCGTGCTCAAGCCGGGAGGGCGCCTCGGGATATCGGGGGGCTCGGGAGACTTTGTCGCCGCGCACGAGAGGATCAAGGCCGACGTGCTGTCGAGGGAGCCATACCGCAAGTACCCAGAGCAGAGCGGTCCCAAGTTCATCAAGCGGCGGGACCTCGAGGGGCTCCTCGACGACTCAGGGTTCCCCAAGCGAGACATTGTCATCAACAAGATCGTCAAGTGGGCCAAGGACGGGGAGAAGATGATCGAGTGGCTGGACACGAGCTCGTCGGGCAAGACGTACGGCGGCATCCCGCTGGACCTGCGGCCGAAGGCCCGGCAGGAGATGAAGGTCGAGTGGGACAAGATCACCACGGATGATGGCATTCACATGGAAATGGAGCTGTTGGTGACTGTGGCTACCAAGGCATAGGTGCTTTCCCCAAGCATCAACTTAGACTACTAGATTTCAGGAAGTTTTTGGGCAGTCACCGAAATGGTCTGACACGCATTTTCAGTCTCATGTTTTCAAATGTTCATTTTCCTCCTTGACTTCGTCTCAAGATTTCTTGAGGCAGATGTGACCCCATAGGCAGGGCGATAGTCACATGATTTCTTTATTGTTGATTACTCGTTCTCCCACTTTCAGGAAATTTCTTCTGGCGGATAATAGGGAAGCTTGATTTCTCGCCAAAGGATAACCGTGCTCTGAGCCATACAATACTGGTGAAGTCCAATCCCCTCTATCCAGGTTTACCGTGCTCGCCATCTCGCCGAGGCCTTACGTGCGCACGCTGATGGTGTAGTTGACCCGCAATGAGGCGGTTTTGAGCAGTTATCGAGCACAAAACGGTTGCGCAATAGCACCCCGGTGGACCTTATAGTGACGGTCCGACGACTTCACGAGAAGGTCCCACAAGCAAGTCAACATCGCGGCAACGTCGGTGTGGGAACAAAAATATTAATCTGCTCACACCCCCCCCCCTCCCCCATGCACGTGCATGGGTAGCTGCATGCTCGTCCCCACAACGGCCGACTTAATCTGCTCAAGCTACCTGCACGTTGAAACTTTGTCCGATGCCAGGTATGACCATGCCAGGGCGCTAGTCCCGGGGCCGTTTTCTTGGTCTGACGCCTCTCATACCCTGGTTCCTCCTCATGATCGCGAAGAGTCTCTAACTAACTATGTCGCCGCACGCTTTCGGTCAGTTCAGCTTCAGCCGGAGTCTCACTGCCAGGAGATACCAGTCGTGTGATGATTTCCACCATGCAGCACCAGGCGGCGCCAACCAGGTCTTCGAAAGCCACGTCAAATCTGTCGTATGTAACACCGCCTGAGACCGCACCAAGACAGCTGGAAGCGGGAGAGAACTCAGAGCCGGATGAGAAGGACAGAGGATCAGGTACAATCACACCTTCGGCTTTGCTACCTCCCAAAGATGAGGCCGTGGGGGAGACAAACCACCCGGGGCCCGGCTCTGAGTTTGTGGTGTGGTGGAGTGAGCCAGCAGAGGAGGACCCCGAAAACCCAATGAACTGGTCGTCGAGGAGGAAGTGGCTCAACATTATCACCATCTCCGTAATAAGTTTCCTAGTGTAAGTGAACATGGCCGAGACAGGTGAAGTACCTAGTAGCATCACACCATGAAAGCGCGTCTAACACTCCCCAGCCCGCTTGTCTCATCTATGCTCTCCCCAGCAGTCCAGCTGGTGATGCAAGAGTTCAGCACCACCTCCGACACCTTCGCGACCTTCGTCGTGTCGATCTTCGTGCTCGGCTTCGCCTGCGGCCCGCTGATCCTCGCGCCGCTGAGTGAGCTCTACGGCAGGGTCCTCATCTACAACATCACCAACGTGCTGTTCCTCTGCTTCACGATCGGCTGTGCCCTCTCGCGGGGCCCGTCGATGCTCCTGGCCTTCCGCTTCCTGTCGGGCTTCGCCGGCGTGGCTACCATCACCATAGGCTCCGGCACCATCGCGGATATCATGCCCCGTGAGAAGAGAGGCAAGGCCGTGTCGATTTGGTCTGTCGGGACCATCCTTGGGCCGATGGTTGGCCCCATCATTGGTGGCTACGTGACCGAGGTCCTTGGCTGGAGGTGGATGTTTTATGTGATCGCGATTGTGGTGAGTACCTGGACGAGGAATCGGCCACATGGCAAAGGGTTCAGTACGGCAATACTAATGTGTCGCTAGGTTGGTGTGGTCAGCGTATTCGCCTTTGCTGTCCTCAGAGAAACATATCCTGTTGTGTTACTGGAGATGAAGGCAGCGAAACTCAGAAAGGAGACAGGGAACCAAGCCTACCGGTCAAAGCTCGCACCGGACATTACTCCGCGGGAGCTTTTCAAACGGAGCATCATGCGGCCCTCCAAGATGCTCCTCTGCTGCCCCATCGTTACAGTCATGTGCACATACGTCGCCGTGCTGTACGGAATACTGTATCTCCTCTTCGCTACGTACTCCTTTGTTTTCAAGGAGGTATACGGATACTCGACCTTCGCAGCAGGATTAGTCTTCCTCGCCGGCGGGGTCGGGACACTGGGTGGCCTTGCGTATATCGCAAAGTTCAGCGACAGGAACCTGAAGAGGCGCGCTGCTGCCGGCAATACCGTCACGCCCGAGGATCGCCTCCCTCTGATCATCACCCTGCCTGGTGCTCTGGCCTTTCCGATGGGGCTGTTTATCTACGGTTGGACTGTCGAGTACCAGGTCCACTGGATCGTTCCCCAGATCGGGACGGCGATCACGGGGTTCGGGTCCATTCTCATCTTCGTGGGCATCCAGACGTACCTCATCGATGCATTCGAGGGCTACGCCGCCAGCGTCGTCGGCGCCAATGCGGTCCTCAGGGGCACCGCTGGAGCCTTGCTGCCGCTAAGTGGTCTACAATTATATGATGCGCTTGGTTGGGGCTGGGGGAACAGCCTGCTAGGTTTTCTCACGCTGGCGTTTGCTCCTGTGCCGCTGATTATTGGCTTCTATGGGGCCAGGTTTCGAAATTCACGGCACAACCAAATTCAGCTATGAGCATTAGGTTCCACACGGCATCTGAATAATACATAACGTTTATATCTCTCAAGACACATATTTTACATGCAGCAAAAAATATGTGAATGAGGCCGTCACGTAATTGTCAATAGCTGCTAGTAAATGAGCACGCTTTTCTTGTTTAATGCGTCAACGCCGGTGCTATGATACCAAAAAGAAACAAAACTTGACGCTTATAACCGGACCTCGTTTTGTGGAATCAGCCACGGGCTGAATCGTGCAATCAGCTCCCCTCTCGGCACGTCCTCAAGATGAAGCTTCCGCAGGTTCCGGCCCAACCTCATGTACTTGACGCCCGTGGCCATCTCGACAAGGATGATGACGGCCGTGATGGGCGACGCATCGACCCCGAGCTTCTCTGCCAGCGCGTGCCACGCCACCAGCAGGTCCGGGACGTCCTCCGAGATGTTCCTGTTGCCGACGTCGGCGGGGGCCCTGAGCTTGTTGTGCGGCGGCGAGTTGCGCGCCAGGTCGACGAGGTCGGTGAAGCCCTGGCCGTAGCACTCGTTGGACACCTCGACGGCGCTCTTGAGGCGCAGGCCGAGGCGGGCGCCGACCTCGACGCGCACGCCGTCGACGGCGAGCATGGCGTTGGCGACGGAGCGGGTGAGCCCGTCGCGGTAGAGGAGGAACTCGCCCCCCGTGCTCTCGATGCGGCCCGCGTTCATGAGCATCATGAGCGGGTGGAAGACGCCGTTGATGTTGGACAGGCTGACCTCGACCACGCTGCTGCACCACCGCAGCTCCACGGGGAACACGCCCTGCACGCCCGCGTAGAACTCGGGCGGCAGGTCGTTGCGCAGCGCCGCGATCGAGACGAGGCCCTTGCGGCCCATCACCCGCAGCGCGCCGCCGCCGCCGCCCTCCTCCATCCGGCACGAGTAGGGCGATATGTTGGTCTCGAGGATGTTCTCCACCTCCATCTCCGCGCCGGCGACGAGAGAGAAGAGGTTGCCCGGGATGGCGATGATCGTGTGCCGGCGCAGGTCGAAGTTCTTCAGCTCCTGGAGGAGTGTCTCCTGCCCCGTGGATGGGACCGTCAGGATCAGGATTCTCGAGAAAGCAACAACATCGCTTATGTCTGTCGTGATCTGCACCTCGGTTGACCCCTGCATCGCCCCAGTCATCACCAGGTGGCCCTTCTCCCTCACGCTGTCGGCATGCCGTGTGTGGGCCGGATGCGAGTAGACCAGCACGCTTTTCCCGTGTGTTTGGAGATCCGCGGCCAGGGCGAATCCAGCTGGCCCTGCGCCGAGGATCGACACAGGAAGCTGCATGT
Organism: Diaporthe aspalathi; assembly: GCA_001447215.1. Lineage (NCBI taxonomy): Eukaryota > Fungi > Ascomycota > Sordariomycetes > Diaporthales > Diaporthaceae > Diaporthe > Diaporthe aspalathi. The sequence goes on from LJJS01000773.1 coordinate 8,346, forward strand.
CCATTTAGGATGTGATCGACTGTTTACCCAATTTATAGATAAATCGGTATTTATGACTTGCGTGCGATATGGGAAGACAGTGTAATGTTTGTATAACCGTAGGGTCTCGCAACGGGGCAATGCGTTGAACTCGAAAAAGTGTGTAGCTCGATAGATTCAGAATGGCCAGAGAAGATTATATCTTAGTATAAGATGTTGTAGTATTTACAGCCCAATTCGCTGATGAGTCCAAGTCACTTCCACGGCCTGACTGGGGACGAACTGCTGCCTCAAGGGACCACTTGTCGTCGTATTGGAAGCACGAATATATGTCGAGTCCGAGTGACAGAATCGAGGGTCTGATACTCCAGAGTTCGATATTACCGGGGCAAGGTGAACCCCAGAATCTTGCTCAGAACCAGGGGCCTGGTCCGGGAGAGGGCCTTTGCAACGCCCACCCCCCGGAATTATAGATCTACACCTGAGCAAGTTTCCGTAGGTTATTCTTGAGACCCCCGCCGCCGGCGTCAAGCCCCGCTCCTTTGCCTCCGAAACCGAATAATACCAAACAAATCCCCTCGGTCGTCTGAACTGAACCAGCAGATCTGGGCCACGGATCCGCCACCACCCCCCCCCCTCCTCCCAAACAGGTCACCCTCTTGCATCCGAGCTGGGGCCTTCGGGCTCCAGCACGACTACCACTTGGGGAAAGGTTGCCAGGCTGGGGTGTACGTGTTCTGGATCTAGAAGCTGAGGTCCGAGGCCAAGGAATGTTCCGCCGGATGTGACTCGCCAGGTCTTACTTCGCGGATGGAGAGTTGTAGACCGCCCAGGTGAATCCGGACTGCCGGGACCACTACATGAGGACCAGCAAACCTTGACGGTGTCCTCAAGTGGAAGTAGCACGTGAATCTGTTCGTCCGATCATGAGAATCAGTGCTTACTCTTCGTCTGGCGGCCATGGAAATGCTTTCAGAAATTCACAAAGGAAGATCCGCAGATGAGACGCTCCATATCAAGCATTGGAAATAGTAATCACAAGTGATTTGAATGCAACGATTATTTACTTTCCACGGCCAAAATAGTGGCCCGAATGGGGAATTTTACCATGCATAGGCTTCCTCGACAATGTCCACATGTGACCCGCTCTTCACACACTCAACCACCTCCTTCGCAGCCTCGTCCGCCATGGCACCAGGGCCACAGACTAAAACGGTCGTGAGGAGCCCAGGCTCCACGGCGGATCTTATCACACTCCCAATGTTCATCCTCCCCGGCGTCGGCGGTGCCTCGGCCGTCGTCTTCAAGCTGTCCGCATCCCGCACAGGGCTCTCCTTCTGGCCAGCAGGCATCTCGCCCGTGCACCAGAACGAGAACTCGACCCCCTCAACACCAACCAGGAAGTTCCTCTTCACGTGCTCGATGAGGGCCATCTCCCGCGCAGACCACGCCAGTATAAACCTCCTGGCCTGCCCCATGACACCCCGGCCCCTCCCAGAGCCCTCACCCCGCCTCGAGCTCGCGCCGCCCGCGTACTCCTGTATGAAACCGAGCGCATTCGTGATCCCGATGCCGCCGGCGAGGCACAGGACCGTGTCCGTGGCCAGCAGCGGCTGGAGCGTCGCCCTGTGGCCCGCGTAGGGGCCCTCGGTGTACACGCTCATCTCCATCACCCCGGGAGAGCACGACGTCAGCCGCCGCTGCAGCTCCGCCGTCGCGCCCGAGTGCACGCGGACGAGGAAGCGCACGGCCACGCAGTCCTGGACCTCGGGCTCGTGCTTCACCGCCGCCGCAGCCGTGGTGGTGGTGACGCCGGAGGTCTCCTTGGCGTCGGTGGTGGTGCCGCCGCTGCTGCTCCCGTTCAGGCTCGGGCGGGCGGAGACGACGGGCAGCGTCTGGCCCTTCCTCCTCCACCCGGCCACGCTGAAGGGGTGGTTCTCCCAGAGCTTCTCGAGGCCCGGGAAGTAGAGGAAGCAGTGCTGCCCGGGGCCGAAGCTCCAGCCGACGCGCGGGAAGACGGTGATCTGGATGATGTTGCTCCCCGGGACGGCCTCGACGACGGCCTTGGAGTCGCCCAGGCGGTTCAGGTAGACGACCCGGGCGACCCGGGCGACGCGCTCGAAGGCCCAGAAGGCGAAGGCGATGTACAGCCAGACCTGGTAGCCGTAGACGTAGCCGTAGTGGGGGATGATGTGGTACCAGCACCCGGCGAGGGTGATGACGATGAGGATGATGTGGATTATCAGGAAGGTCTCGTAGAGCATGATGCGTAGTGGCAGGACTGCGAACGCCGTCGCCAGGCTCATTGTTATCGTCGCGATGATTCCCCAGTACTTTTTAACAATATGTTAGCTTCACGCTGCGAGAAACCTCGTACAAGGTATGTGAGTGCGGGGGCAACATACGTAGAATGGTTCCGCGGCTTTCGCAGCATACGCCGACGCCCCTTCGTACCCTGGCTGCCAGTACGCCATCGTGTACACAATAGAATGCACAATCGCCTGCAGGGTGGCGATCCTAGCGGCCCAGCGATGCAGCGTGAGGAACGTGCTCTGGCCCCAGCCCGTGAAGGGGATGAGGGGGTTGTTCCGGCCGGCGAACAGGATGGCGATGCTCATGTTGACGAAGCTGAGGGTGCCCGTCCGGTTCCCGACGTACTCGCAGAGCTCGAAGCCCGCCGACATGAACCAGGTGTTGGGCTGGAAGCTCTTGAAGTTCACGGCGGAGAAGACGATGTTCAGGATGACATAGATGGCGATGAAGATGCTCAGCGCCCTGCTGGGGAGGTAGCCTGCCTGGCCTGGGAGGGGCTCCAGCCGCCGGGACCCAAACAGGGCGGGCATGGAGACGGCTGAGCGGAATTTTGAGACGATGCTGGAGTTCTGCAGTTGCTTCTGAAGGCCGGGAGAGAGTGTTGTGATTTGGGTCATGGCGCCGCAGACGAGGCAGATGCCGATGACAACCAGATAGATGACCAACCTGAGAGATGGCTTGTGAGTGTGACCATTCATGGGCTTGGTAGGGAGTACCATTATTCAGTGTGAACTTACGAGTATCTCGTGTGAAGGTACTCGGACCTTGCAAACTCGCCCAGAGTACCGTGGGTGGAATAGTACAGCTCACGGTTCACCAGGCTGGTGACATTGAGCCACATGGCATCCGCCTCGAGCTCAACGGTAGGAGCCGTGGCCGGGAGGCTGTCCCGGAAAGTCGGCTCCGACGCCCCGGCGACAGCCTGGTTGCTGAAGCACCGGGCCTGCTTGTCGGCGGGATACCCGTCGGCGTCGCAGTTCTGCTGGATGCAGTACGCCATGGTCTGGAGCCACGGGGCGTTGGAGGCGTAGCACTCCTCGCTGGTCATGCCCATGGGCATGTCCATCTCCATATCCATCTCCATGCCCATGTCCATACCGGCCATGCCCTCGCTGGACATGAAGGTCGTGCAATTCAGGTACAGCGTGGAGAGCGAATCGTGACATGCCTGGCAGCAGAGGTCCTCGTACAGTGAGATGCCGAAGCCCACGATGCCATCTTTGCCTACCTGGGCGTTGCAAAAGAGGCCGAGGAGAGACCAGATGACGAGAATGGGCGCGAAGAGACCCATCGTGGGCGGTTTGGTCGCGCGTGATCGATGCCCAGCTTGGGAGACGGACGAGATTCTGAGCCCTGGCAGGAGTGTTGTTTGGTGTGCGAGGTGCTTCCGGAGCAGAACTCGAGGGTATTCGGCCTTTCTGCTATGGTAGCATCGGAGTCGCAATCTGCAGGGACAGGCAGAGGGGGCGCGTGCTGGCGATGTGGGACGGATGAGAGGCCGGGCAGGAGGTGTATAGGTGGTGAGCAGTCCATCCACCTGTTAAAGGTCGGGGGTGGTGGCAATGTGGCCCAGGTGAGTGGATAAGTGTGGTACGTTTGTGTGCTCCCGGCTCCCGGGCTTATCCAAGGTTGGTTATTACACGAGCAAGTAATAAGCATCGAGACATGTCTGTCCGTCGTCCCACATTCGGAGGCGGCCCGCCCAAGCTACAGGTTTTATTAATTACCAGTCTCCACTGGGACGAGCAAGCTGCCACCGGGTGAGGCTGGGCTGGGCTGGGCTGGGCGCTCCATCTCCGGGAGAATCCCACATGCAAGTGGCTTGTTAAAACGTGCTCATGATCCGACGCGGAGGCACCCTAAGGAGCCAGCACGGCCTCTGGGTGGCCGAGGTTGTACACTCCTTCATCAGGGTGTCAGCTAGAGGTAATATACATCACGCCCAGACGGTGCTGTCTCAAAGGAGCCACGCGAAGGTTCCCAGTAGCTCGCTCCATGAGTCTCGCAGCGGTACCTTTCGAGGCATGAAGGAGGTAACTTTCCATCGAAACTATGCAGTCAAGAGGAGGGAGCGTGACATTGGGGCCTTACCCCTGCTGGTACGAGAACAAGGTTGAAACATTGTTGTACAACCCTGTCAGATAATAAATACGTTGCTTTCCCCGCCTCAATAATACGCCTGACCGGGCATAACTAGAGTCAAGTCAGTGAGCGTTTCGAATGGCCCAACGGCTCCGAGGGCGAAAGGGGGATTGAGGACAGGCTTGAGAGGTCAGCACACACACCTAGTCTGAGCAAGTTATTCCTCACCGGCATCAGTCGTCGGGGCCACGGATGCGGCTAAGGCAGGGCCAACGGCGACGACCTGCTTATCCCGCGGCGGCGCCGGCCAATCACGGCCCAGTTAATGTGCTCAGAGTGGGTGCCGGCCGACAGAGGGAGGCGCGCTTTATGTCGAACCTGGTTGGCTCTCGCCTTTGGGTCCGTCGTCCTGCTGCAGGGTCTCGAGTGCTCGGGACGGTGCGACGCTGCGGTCCTACTATAGTACACAGATCTTTGGTGCGCAGCGGTCCTAACCAAACTTTGGGGGCCGAGCCTTGGTTCTTCCTCCACGCATCCTGCCGGGGCTTTCCGCAGCGGCACCTCGGAACGGGGGACCCTGCGACGTCCATGGTGGTGAAGAATATGCGACCTAGGTATGCAGATGGATGCACTGGATAAGGTACTTGAGTATGACAAGACACGGGATGAAGCACATAAAGTATGTTGAAAACTTACAATGGGTTTCTATATTTAACCCGGTCAGCATCTCTGGTTGTGTTTTTGGAAAAGGTTTAGCTCTAAAAATCTCTGCCCAAGCACGTTTGACCATTAGTACACTTCATACTTTCACGGAGTGTTGCACTCTGCCTGTATAATGACTGCTCCCGCACTTTCCATCTCCAAATCTACAAGATTATCAATCGCAAGATTCAGTTTAAAAATTTACGGAAATTCAACAGTATAAACAAACCTCAATTACACAAATGGCTTGCCCAGTTCACGCCCCAACACTCCAGTCATTTTGGTGCGGGACTAGGATGTTGTGATGAGACATCTGGACGGCTTAGTTATGGACACACGAAAGGTGGGTGAAGGACATCTCACCGTAAATTCGATGTTACGATCGTGTTACGACTACAAGTCCACCCGACTGTCAATAGAGAACACCTGCATTGGGCCGAGCCATCATGATCCGCTTCCATGGCCCCCTCTACGCTACTGCGTCTCCGGAAAACTGGACTGACACCCTTACATTGTGTGTCGGCGTTTCTGCTTCTGGGTTGCGCACCGATGGAGTTCGGACTAAAGAGATCTCGATTAGAACTTGCACACTCCGCTTCTCAGACCGTGTATGAGACACGGTAAGAGAAACGAGCGATTCTCATGACCGCTGCTGGAGAAGTGGCAGAGCTCATTCTGCCAACGAGCCCAAAGGCTCAAAGCTAAGGCATAATATGAAGAGAGAGAAAAAACAAGCAAACGTACAAACAGTTCCTCGCATTTCTGGTACTTCAAGGAAACTCTACAGTGGGGTGGACATAACTTATGCCCTTGCATTGTAAGGCCCGATTTATCGCAAGCTATTAAGAAGACACGAGTATTTGGCACAGTGAGCGAGTGTGGTCCCAATTTTGTTTCGGTTCTGCCAGCTGACAAACTCCCAGGATGTGAGTAACGCCTAGTCCAAGGGAGTGCCTATGAGGCAAGTGTTGTGATGCCAGACTTGCAGACTAGGGCCCCTATTTTCAGCCTGTGGAGCAGCTGGGCCTGATGCTACCACCAGCCGCAGTATCTCTTCGCCTGAGGCCATTGCGTCTCCGGCTGCTATCTGCCCTAACGACCTGGAAGAAACACGGATGAGATTAATTCGACAGCCCAAGCTCCGAGTACGCACGGAAGCAGACGTAAGTGGGATCACATTGTGCTCTCAGCTCGAGAGTTTTTGATGCTTGCTTGTGTCTCGCGGAAGAGTCGAATGCCTTGGAATGTGGACTGACTGAAACAATAGTTTGGACTTTAGAGGAACATCATGCACAAGGCTGAATGATGTCTCACTTCCAGCTGAACGGATTGATTCTACTGGAGAGAGTGAAGTAGAGACCCTTGCGAGTAACATGAACTCTCTCAGCCTAACGACAATTCATCGACGTGGAATTTTCATCTCAAGAAGAGAAAAGTTAAGAAGAACTCTTCGTAACAGCACCATGATAAAAAGTCGAAGGTGATGGAGCCCAGGATGATGCAAAGGTGTCCCAAAGTCTGAGTGAGATACAACTGAAATGCCGCGTGTTTTCATCCAAATTGATCTTCTTTCTCAGGCTCCAATTTCCGTGTCCCTGCCACCAGATAACCTTGGAAGCTTTCGACTTTCCCCAGCTCTGGTGCAAGCTGTCGACATCCTGGCAGCAGCAATTGCTTCTTTTGTCACAACCCCACCTAACCTGCAACCTTTTGCAAGTTTTGTGTGTAACGACAACACTGACCGACTTGCAACAGCAAAGTCAACACTGTCAGGACACCAACCATCAGGCCATCTTCATCGTCTGACAACTGACCCAAACCAACTTCACTCCTCTCCACTCATTACACAATGTCCTCCTCTAAGAAGCCCAAGGCCACCCCGACCGCCAACCCCTGCGGCCTCAGCGCCCGTGAGCTCGAGATCGCGGTGCTCGCGTGGAAGTCCGTCGACGCGGACGGCAAGGCAAGCACTCCACCCACACCCACTAAGAGCACACAACACAAGCCCAAGCACAAGCACATACACGATCACATACCCTCATTTACAGGACAAGACGAAAGGGGCAAGGAGAGAAAAGGAAGACTAGAACCATCACCATCATCACCCCACGCACAGTCACTACTACCTACCTCCCTACCACCCCCCGCGAGCAAAAGTGCCCTCAGCATCACGCGACGTCCCCACCACTGACACCAGCCCCCCTCGCGGGCCCCGCGAAATAGGTCAACAAGCAGAAGCTGGCCGAGGTCACCCGCATCCCGCTCCCCGACTCGGCCGCCCGCATGTGGCGCGGCATCAAGGCCAAGATCGACAAGAACGACGTCAACGCCAACGCCGCCGCCACCGCCCCCTGCACCCCCTGCACCCCTGGCACGCCCGCTACCCCAGCCACTCTCGACGACAAAAGTGCCGCTGCTACTGCTGCTGCCGCCGCCGCCGCCGTGGCTGCCAGTGATCCTGCTTCCCCCTCCCTTGTCGCCTCCATGAAGAAGAAGAAGACTGTTTTGTCTTCGGGTGGCATTTGTGGTGGAGGCGGCGGCAAGGTCGGCGGCCGGAAGCGGACCCTCAAGGAGGCTGCTGCTGGTGGAGACGACGATCGTGGTGACGGTGGCGGTGACGAGGAGGATGAGGACGGCGGCGGCAGGCCCAAGAAGGCAGCCAAGGTTCGCAAGCAGAGGACCAAGCGTACTCCTCTCCCGGTGAAGAAGGACCCTGACAGCGATGTTGATGAGGTGGAGGTTGGAGAGGTCTGAGGGTGGTCAGGGAAGGAGTGTGCTGATCATCTCTGAGGGGGTCTTGTGCTTTGTGGATGCCCAACTGGACCTGTTTTGGCACATCTATTTCAGAAACACGCATGTGATCGTGGAACCGGGCTGTCAGTGGGAAGACGGCGAGGGTTTCGTGTGGCTGGCGAGACCGTTTTACGTTGGTGTTTTTGTGCCTGCCAGCACAGTCAATATGTGAACGGCATTGTGCGACGTGGCAGGCTGAATTGAGGGGTTTCTGAGACGGAATGTCTCACGCACTTCACACTGCCGCCTGCAGTTCGAGATAGATGAGGCAGGAAGGTGTGACCAGCAGAGGCACACACTGAATCGAATCGAGCTTAACACTCAAGACGATTTGAGCATTATGCTGCTGGATGCTGTGCCTCGTAGATCCTTCGGTGAAACGTGGCAATAGTGAGGATGGGCTATGTCCCTTTGAGCTGTTTCGTGTGATGTGGATAAGACTTTCCAGGACGACGGACAAAACCAAGGGTGTGACGACGTGTTTCTTTTCGTCTACTGTCGGTAGATAAATCAGGTCACTTCCCCCTTCCGGTTCGGTTGTACTGCGGTATAACTGGTCCATAGACTGCATTTGTCGTACTCTGTCGTCGGCAGGAACTTTAGAACACAACAACGATCCACCTACAGGTACCTCAACCCAAGCCTCGTCGTTGTTTCCATGGCCTCCTTAATCGTTAACCCGACGCCATCCAGACTTTTTTGAGCTTATGCAAATCCGTCCCTACCGTTTCGGTAGTCCCTGACACATAAGATAGGGCCGCGGATCTTTCAATGGTGCTTAGAGCTCGGAGAAGACTCCGAGAATGCACAGTGGATGAGCTGTAGTCATGGAGAATCCGGTTGCCTGGATTAAGAACATGTATGCCTGCTGGCGCAATTCTGAACATTTGAAGCCACTGAGAAGTCACACCGAAGTCAACGTTAACTCGATTTAGCCGCACTACCTAGGAGGTAACATTGCGAGGACTCTTCCTTCAGAATCCTTTCCAGCGGCATCAACACATGGGTTCAACAGTACCCTGTCCGGTGACAATCCAGAAAGAGGTCGATTAAGCTCAGGGGTTATCTTTAACTAGATGCCGGAGCACCTGGTAATAACGACCCGTCTACCACAGATGGATCAAATACCTCCTTCGTGTATTGTAGTGACCAAGGCCTGTTTTCCCGCGATACAAATGGACTGGGTGGTATTCCACGCCATACCACAAGTTGGATAGCACCTACTTCTGGCACAGTCATATCATAACCCATCGTCTTCAAAGCGCAGCCAAATGAGCATTGAGAATCATTCACGAGTGTAGCTGCGGACTGGATTGTGCAGACAACCCGGGAGTCTCGAGGCGACTTGTCCAAGGGATACCACCAGCCAACAGGCATCTGGCCCGATGCCCAGACCCAATCGATCGCCTTGCATCGATTGGAATGGCTCGTAGGTTCAGGAGCACTGTAGAGACCATCCTGCCGAACGACAGATGCAATGGTAGCCGATGGGTAGTGAACCTCTGGCGCAGCTTGGTCCACGGACATGTCCACGGGGGCGCACCAGTTGACACGACACGATCAAGCGTAAGCCAGTTTACGGTTGGAGTTCCTCGCTGATGCATCACGAATTGTTAAGTTAGTGAGGAGCGCTTGGCGATTTGTAGTGGGCACCCGTGACCATCATACATAAGTAGTTACCCTGAGAATGTTGCTTCAGTTCCGGCTCCGGCAGTGGGCTTCTGGGCTTCCGGGATCAAGGCCATGTTCATGCAAAGGGAAGCTATGATCGGGCTCTTGTTGATTACATATATCCGGGTCTGCGCCACATCATCCTTGGATCTCAAATAATCCTGGGAGCTCCCTAAGCAAGGAGTTTCCATAATGACCTGAGGAAAAAAAGTGCAAGGGACACAGGAGGTGGTCTCTCTCCTACAAGATAAGCCCAGTACAGGACTCGTTTCTTGTTTTCAGCCTCGTAATGGCGAAAAAGAGAATACAACACAAGCCGGCCATGCCCGCCTATTAATTTAGTATCCTTTGGAGAATCGAAAGCCCAATGTAGGGCTTTAAGCAGCGAGAAAGCTGGCAGAACTCACAGTGTGACAAGAGATTCCCCCGGAACCAAGTCATTCATGTTGTAGGACACAATAGCTGGTCACCCTCTGGAGGTCCACATAACCCAGACCGCTCTAGTTTGACAGGAAGCACAGTCGAAACACACACTAATCAACACATTATAAAATCAATTGTTTATCATGTACATCACAAGCAAGGCTAAGAACCCCCCCCCCCC